>JANHFK010002266.1:56803-68961 GCA_036250565.1 Sibynophis collaris | reverse complement strand
AGTGTGGGGGTGGCCAACTCGACATCACTCACCAAGGCCCCATTTTTGCCCATGACGATCTCCTGCAGCCCTCTGCCAGTGAAGATGGAGCTCCATTTTCGCTGGCAAAAGCACCATGGGCCGGGCCGGGGCTGTTTCCAGGGTGGCCCTGCTGGCTAGATCTATCCACCCAATGGGCCAGAACTGGCCCATGGGCCTTGAGTTTGACACCCCTGATCTAGTGTATTGTAATTTGGTCTTGAGCTATGAATTTAAATTATTTTTTTCATTTATTACCATGGACATTTTATGGTATTTTATTATGTTGTTGTAACCAGTCTGAATCTGAAAGGATTCTGTAAGATATTAACTTAAACAATGAATAATCAAACAATGGTTTATCACATGGTCAGCCAAATATTCAGACTTGATTTAACATTTTTATCCACCTCACAAGTCCTTCCCAAGGACCTGAGATACACTGATGTTAATGTTTTATCTATACATTTATAGATGTATCGTTGCAGGATGCAAACTGTTCTGAGTAAAGCTGCCTGTTGCAATTGACTGACAGTGAATATGTCCGTGCCGATGGTGTTCAAGTGCTGCTCCAGTTGTTTTGGGATTGCACTTAGAGCTCCTATTACTATTAGTACTACCTATGCTTTCTTTTGCATAGTTGTTCTATTTCTATTTGTAGGTTTTTGTATTTTGTTATATTCTCCAGTTCCTTTTCTTCTATTCTGCTGCCTCAAAGTACTGCCATATCCACTATCCAGCCTTTTTTTCCCTTTCTTATTGACAATTGTTAAGTCTAGTGTATTATTATTATTTTTAAACTGTTATTTTGCAGATAAGCAACTGTTCTACATTTATTAAAAGTATGAAAGACCAATATAGATAGTTTTTGTTTTATGGGCAATATAAGATTTTTGGGGGAAAAATACATTTCAACTCTGCTTCAACATATATTACATAAGAAGAATCATAGAATTACAGAATTGGAAGTTCTCTCAGAGATTGATTAATCTAACTTCCCGTTTAATACAAGATTTGTTAAAGCATTTAGATTGCTACCAGCATCTTGTTTGAGGGCCTCCAGTGAAGAAGAATATAATATTTCAAGGCAGTCTCTCTCTCTCTCTCTCTCTCCCTCCCTCCACACATAGACACTAACATACAAGCACATGCCTCTGAAACTATTTTAAGATTGTGTGTGTGTGTAAATAGAAAATCTTTCTATCCCCATTATTTATAGTCAATCTAAAAAAAAAATCCTATGATCTTAACATATATTTAAGCATTCCTCAGTACATAGTCCTACAACAGAGAAAAATCCAACTATATAATCAAAACATTTTAAAACCACATTAAATCCTTCATTTTGTCATCTAGTGTTTATAAAAACGACAGCACAATTATCAAATCATGCATACAATAGCCAAGAAAAATTTCTAGTAGGAAAACTGGGAGGTTTTAAACTTTGCAAAGGAATTTCGGTCTCCCCCTGGCTTCTGTTTTAGATAATTTCAGTTTAATATTAAATCTACATGCAATTCATTCATTGTCTTTTGAACTTCTGTGTTTTCAAAATTAAATGTGGGAATACATTTTATTCTTACTTTCTTACACTTTTTAGAGTGCCTATTGTTTGGGAACCCAGTTTAAATAAGAGGAAGCATTCTGATCTGAAGGGGGTCATTCTGCTACTTCTCTGGAAGCAGGAGCAATCTGTAATGAAGTATCTGTCTCATCTCTAATATTAACAATACTTGAATTATTCTTGGAGAGATACAGTAGGCAACTTCCACTGAAAAAGATTAAAATAAAAAAAATAAAATACTTGGAGACTTTAATTCACTGAGTTAATCCATATTATCCAGACCAACAATGCTTTGAAAATTTAAACCTACATGAATGTGTATGAAAATTTGAAAGAAAATCAGTAGTCTATTGAAGAATTAGCTCCATATTTTATATTCTCAAGAAATAACCAGGGTGGAAACAGTGGGGCAAATTAATGTCATGTTACATGAGATATTATTTCCCTTTATTCATCATTTCCCTTTGTTTGTTATTATAATTTTTGTTGTTTTTTTGCAAATTGTTCTCTGCCTGCCTTCTGGTTTTGATGTACCATATGTTCAAATTCTGTATTTAGAGAAACAAACCCATGGAGTGTTCTCATGAAAATATCAAATGCTGCTTGGAATTATAGACCCAAGAAAGCTTCAACCACTGCTATTTGCCTTTTCCATGAAATATTATTAGCTTTGAATTTCAGAAAGAAATAAAAGCCAAGGACATCATCTGGTGCCTTTTAAAAGTGACAAAATAGGAAAATAATAATAGAGCCTTTGTGCAAAACACTGTTTTGCATTGGTTTAAGCTCAAGAATTTGGAGCAGTTACTATGACCTTGTTGTCAAAGCACATTCAATCTTTGCAGATGAACATTTATGCTGATAGTGATTGATTCATTGGAAGCTAATTGTTTCATAAGGTACTGTGGAATTCTTAGCTTTACCAGGTACATGAAATATCCTCTTTGGTAGTCCTTTCTTGCTTGTCTATTTATTATTTGTTTGATTTATATCTACCTTTCTTCCAGAAACCCAAGGGCCTCCTCCGTTGTGGTATTCTTTCTTTAAAACTCTCCTTACTTATTACTTGTGTAAGCTGTGTTTCAGGCATCTATTCACTTTTCACCAGTCTTTTGTTGTTATTTTTGTCAACTCATTTACTATTCTGCTTCTTTTAAATTTCATGTATTCATGTAGTTTCATGTCATTTAATCCATTATATACCCAATTTAGCGAATATTTCATTAACAGTTGGTAACTACAGGTGGTCCTCACTTAACAATAGTAATTGGGATTGGAATTTCCATCACTATGTGATGCTAGATTACATGACTACATCTGGCATCATGACAACAATCCTGGCAGTCCCCATTAAATTGTTAATAGCGAGTTGTGGGTTGGAGCAGCTTTCTTGTACTAGATCCCTGCTTTACAAGGCTTTCTTTTTTTCCATTCTCCTTCTTAACATATGAATGTAGGTACTGGCAGAGATTAACACCAGCATGGCCATGATATCATTACTATGTTGATGATACCCAACTGTATATCTCTATCCTTGGCCACCTAGATGAAGTTGTCAAGGTTCTTTTCTAGTGTCGGGAGGTTGTGGGGATCTGGATGGGGAAGAACAGGCTTAACTCTTTCAAGATTGAGTGTCCATTTGATTTGGTCCATGCGTCCTGGAACTGGAGATTCTACCATTAACCCGTTCTGAGTAGAGCTGCACTGTCCAGTTCAGATTCAGTGCACAAGTTGGGAATCCTTCTGGATTCACAGCTCCTGCTGGAAAAGCATGTGGTAGCTATGGCTAGGAGGTATGGTAGAGAAACACTTGTCACATTTACTCATGCCTTAGTCACTCCCAGTTGGGAATACCCTTGTAGATCATATGAAAATTAACTGGTCTAGAACACAATAGTATGAGTACAATAATTATAGACATTCTTCATCATACCCTTTTACTCCAATTCTACCCCTTTAAATGAACTGGCTTCCAATAGGCTTCTGTTCTCAAAATACTGGCGATCACCTATAAAACCCTACATGGCATAAGACTGGATTATTTGTGGGGTCACCTGCTTCCAAGGGTATCGGGTTATCCCTCACTCAACAAAGAGGAATACTCCAGATTATATCACTGAAACAATTACATTTAATCACTGAAACAATTACACTTTGTGAGACCTCAGAGGCATGTCTTCTTGGTGGTAGCCCCATTTTTTTTAATGATCTGCTTCAATAATATACAGTAGGCATAAAATCCTACAGACCTTTAGAAAGGGAGTTAAGATTGGCCCTATTCTCAAACTTTTCAGGTTAAATTGAGTGGAATTCCAATTGGACAGATAGAACAATGTTTTAGTCTGGATGTCAATTTACTGTTATAGTGAGTTTTAATTCATTGTATCGTTTTTGTTTATTTATATCCCACCTTTATTATTGGTGGTGAACATATCCAAAATACCTTCCTCCTCCTATTATCCCCACAACACCCCTGTGGAGTAAGATGCTTTTTTTTCTTGTACACCACCCAGAGTCATGTGGTTTGAGTTGGAAAGCCATATAAATATTATAAATAAAAGAATAAATAAGTTGCTTGATATATAGATAAAACCATGAAGTAATAATATATTAACCAGTCAGTTTGGTGATGTTTCAAGACCCATCTTAACACACAAATATTAGATGCTACTAAAAATTGAAAAGGCCATTTTGTCTGATCTGCCCAGGATTTGTTTTGAATTAGTATTCAAGGACATCTTTAGATATATAAACAAACCATAGCCAAATTCCATGAAATGCTTATAAATCTGGGATGCCTTTTTGTAGTGTTCTATCCTTTTATGTATACCCATTTGATGTGAACAAAAATGGCTTAGCTACAGACTTTTCTCCATTACAAGGCCAGAATTGTAATGTCAGTTTCTCATATACTCATAATGTCTTGGTTTTCCACTAATTTTTATATTGAGATTATAAAGAAGAGAATTCAGATTGAGGATTTCCTCATAAAATTTCTTCATCGTTTTTCTGTATGTTACAAGAGGCATGAAACTGTACCCACTCTTTCTCTCTTATGTATGAAAGATACACACACACACACACATACACAGAAAGACAGTGAATGATGGGGATTTTCTCCAGCACATCCTGATTATTCATGACTCTGAGCTGCACTTTCCCTGCTGCTGAAACAATGGCATTTGGAGAGAGAAAAATTAGTATACTATTTATCAGTCTGATACACTAGAGCATTCAAATATCTTTAAAAGAAATGTAAACTTGAACAATTATGTTTTTCATTAAAATACTCCACATTTTAATCTCATCCTCCTCTATAACCAACATTTTGACTAAAGAGAAAAAGAGAACTGTAATTGCCAGGAAGGAAGGAGTTCAGATCTTTGCATACTCTTTGAGAATCATCTCGAGTTTCTGACCGAGTAGAATATTGCCTTTCACCTTCACTTTCCCAATTAGAAAAGCCTTCTGGGGCTTTATCTTGCCCAATGCAAGTTCCATGAAATCATGTTCAGAGAGAATAAAAACTGTGTTGGCAGGCTCGTGAGATGCTGCTTTATAGATCTGACCAGAACCAGACTTCAAATCCAGGGTCCACTGAGCCACAACCTTTCCTCCATTCATGATGTCCCACTGAAAGATAGCATTCACCTTTTTCACAAGTTGACTGCCAACACCTTTGATGCGGCGCCCAATTTCCTCAAAAATTAGATCACTCTGAAGGCCAGGGCCTTTCCCTGAAGCATTTCTAGATGTCATCAGAGGTTCGTACAAATCTGAAACAGCAGTTTGTTCACTTGTGTTGATTTTCATTTGAAGACATTTCAGTCTTTCTCTCCACATCTTCTTTTATAAATGTTTGGAGAATGAGCAATTGTTATCTCGCTTTGTATATAAGAGCTAGGGTGTTACCATACCTCTTTTCGCAAACAGTATTTACATTTCAGTAATAAAATGAAGTAGAAATCATTGTTGGGTGGACACATTGTGTAATCAGATAGGACAGCCAGTCAGCATTAAGTTTTAGTTGGTTTGTATGCTGTAATCTCATTGGTGGATATACTTTATTGTGACAGGCAAGATTTCTTATAAAGGCTGTGGGTGTGTACTGCTTGGGTGTACATAAGGTGTATATAGACAGTGCGCCTCCAATTTTTGTCATATATTTTGTCTATATACTCAATAAAATTTGACTTTTCTTGAAGAATATCAATTATATGAAGCCTGGGGTTTGGCAAAAATAGTATTTATGTTGATAGAAAAAAAGGTATAACTCTTTAACATTAAGGAATGGAATCAAGTTATGCGCTCCTTATTGAATTTTTAAAAATATCTTCATATTTTAAGAATAATAAAATGGAACAATGTGTTTGGTAACAATTTAGTTTGAACTAAATTTATACTAGCCTGTGATCCATGGCAATCTGTATCCTAGGAAATAACAGCTGTTTAAGATACCATTGTAATCTGGTAGTGTTTCATATCCATGATCACATGATGGCAGGATATTGTTGGATTTATTATATGTAAATTATATATGTTGCAATATAAGTATTCCTTGAGCTTTCATACTAGGTTAGCTACACCAGCAGGCCCAAACTTTTTTGGTACTAGGGGCCAGTTTTGTGGAAGACAATTTTACATAGCCTGGGAGGGGAATGATTTCAGTTTCGCTTGCTTGCCCACTGCTCACCTCCAGCTGCACAGTCCGGTCCCTAACAGGCCATGGACAAGTACCGGTCTGTAGCTCAGTCGTTGGGGACTCCTGCGCTATAAATTTGAATAAAGAACAGTATGCAAACTTAAATTTTATCTTAATTTGAAGTATCTCCTAATACTTACTTCATAGCCTGAATATTATTTTTAAATGTATACATATAAACATGTGTGTAGTATAGATGTTCTTGTCAATGATCCAGAATTAGTAAAACTGCTGAAGGTTCGGCAGATAACTATTTTCGGTTAAATTAAGTTTGGAATGACCCAGAGTTCACAAAAGTAGCCTCTTGCCATTAAAGTTATGAAATTGCTATGTTCAAATCTTTTGCTCTTATGTATGCATTTTATTCTTTGATAGAAGTATAGACTAGGAGAATTTCAAAAATCCTGACATTGTGAATTCAGATGTAACCCAAACTGAACTGAATCTTTCGCAAATAATTTTGAGGGAATGTTGACTCCCTCCGCTGGAAAGCCAGAACCCCTTCCTGGCCTCGGAGGTAAGGGGTGTCGGCATTCCTGGGGCTCAGGTTGGGGGGCCAGTAAACAGGAGAGCTTCACTCCAACTGCGGCCGGGATGAAGCGCCCCCATAACCCGAGAAAAAGCAAGTGCAGCCCCTTTTTTCCCAGCTGCTTCTTGGCTGCCGCACCTCTTACCCATGCATGAAGAGCTGCACTCTCCTCCAGCCCTCCTGGGGCAGGTCATCTCCCCGATGGCAGCTCCTTTTTCCTCCTGGCTGCTCCAGCATCCTGGCTGAAAGAGGCAGTGCAAAATCAACACCACTCCCTCGCCCCTTGCAGCAGCAGGAACAGCGGGTGGGGCGGGCAGCTGCCCAGCCAGCAAACGCTGCCTGCTGCCTTTGGGCCGGCCAGGTACTCCAGACCATGGACATGCATTAGTGCCACGGGCTGGAGATGCAAGAAGTCTGCTCAGGCGGGGAGGGAGGGAAGCCAGCTGCTCTACTCCCCTTGCTCTTCCAAGTTTCGGTGCACTGGACACCTGGTCTTGACGTGCATGGGAGTGCTGAAAACCAGAAGAGCAGCCGCCTGGTGCGCCAGAACCCAGAAGGGCAACATGTGACGGCTCGCATGCCCGGAGAGATCGCTCTGCGTGCCACTTCTGGCACGCATAACACTTCTGTTCGCCATCATGGCTCTAAGGTGTCCCTCAAAGAGCAAGAGGAGGTTGTAGCCCTGTGTTTGCACAGATTTATGTTGTGCACGAGTTGAACTATTTCTGAACTGGACCTCCACACAGTCAATTCCTTTGTGCAGCTGATTCAAAATGCAACATTATGCACATTAACAGACAGAGCTTAGTATGCCCTTATAACAAACCCCACAAGCTGTACTGGTTACCAAAAAGCTTTGGGTGCAATTCAAAGTGCTAATTACCACCTATAAAGCCTTGCATGCTAATTATTTGAGGGATCATCTGCGCCATGGTTTCTACCCATCCTGTGTGCTCAGAATGGGCATATTCTGGGTCCTGTACATGTCATCCAAGAAGCAGATCTCCTCTGAAGTGCCTGCCTTCCGGGATCATATCCCCTGAAATCCAAAGCATCTCCACTCTGCTCTCCTTTCGATGAACCTTTAGGATCTGGCTCTTTTCTCAGGCTTTTTGACTCTTTGAAAACATGATTGTTAGAAAAATGTGAGGGTTTCCCTCTGAGTTTAACATTTATTTTGTTAATTGGCTTTTGTCTTTCCCATTTTCATTTCTGTTTGCCTCCCAGAGTCATCTGGAGTTGGATGGTCTTACAAATAAATTAAATAATATCAATATGAAATCAGTTCAAACCTTAATCTAAATGTCAAAAGATACACCATTTAGAATGATAGCAAATTCTGTATCTGACAAAGACTGTAGTAAGAAAATAAATTTGCTAGCCCTGATTTATAAAAGTATGATATTTCCAACTTTTCAATCTATCAGGGTAGTTGCTATAGGTGCTATTGCCTCTACCATTTCACTTTGGGGCAAGGGTAAGATCAGATTGCCTTTATTAGCTTTATAAGAGGAGTATCATTCAAGGCCACAGTATTTATGTTGTAATAAAAAAAATATTTCCCAAGAAAAACAGCACCTTCTAGAAAAATAGCAGTTGAAGCTCTCCTTTGCTCCAACTCTACTCCTACTGGAGCTTTCTTTCCCATATCACTGGGTAAAAAATGCATATTTATGTATTGAATCACATATTTCCCATGCTGTGTGAATGCCACTCTGATCATCAACAGCCAGTGAGCACAAGAGATGGAAAATATCTAAAGAAAGTAAGAACTACCTCAGAAATATTTAAAAGAAAAGAAGGATTTCATTAAACTTTCCTAATAGACCATTTTGATATCTAACACTAAAACACATTGAGTTTCTTAAAAAAAAAAGAACAGGCTTAGCAAATAGAAAAGTTGTTCAGGTGCTGTACTTTATTAATAAAGTTCTTCCCTTTGAAAAAATTTAACCGACACATATAAACACACACAGTTTACAGGTTAAATAATTGGTAAATTAATCTAACTTGAATTCAGTTTTTTCCACAGATTGTACAGGCAGACACACTCAACACACAAACAATGCATTTTACACTTCGTTCTGAAAAGATACATTAGATCAGGGGTGTCAAACTGGTGACCCACGGGCCGGATGACACACCCACCCCAGCTCCATGAAGGGGAAAAACATCACAAAACATGACATAACTGCAACATGATGTGGTGAGTTTGACACCCATGCATTAGATGGACCAAACTTAAAAGCATGCTCTTACAAGGAAAAAAAAGTAAGAGAAAATGTATTTTAATGAAATGGATCATAAGATTTGTTATTATTCTGCTACAAGTTGCATAACAAACTTTCCTCATCAGTAATGGAAGCCTCCATGTTACCACTGGTAAGATGAGGGTTAATGCAGCATAGCTCCTTCAGGTACAGCCAAGGAAGCATAAACAGTCTTGTGCACAGAGAAGGAGCTACTGCTGTGACTATCCCTCATTTCAGGGTCTGGAAGGTAGAAGATGCAGGAGACTCTCCTACACCGTATGGGCCTCCTCATATTGTTTGGCAGTATGGAAAGGAAGCACAAAAAAATGTCAGAAAGAGCTCTGTAGATATACACACACAGGACTGATTTCTAAAACAAGAACTCTAGTAGAGTTATCCCACTACACTAGCAATGTTTACAGTATGAAAGACATCCACACATTTCAGCTGGAAAAGGATTCTATCAGGATTTAACCCATCCTTTACTGAGGGAGGGATGTTTAATTTCAAGTATTGAGTTGAATTTTAAGAGACATTCTAAGCATCACATAGCTCAAAATACAAATAATGGACTATCCTCTGTCTCTTCATCAGCTTAGAAAATAAAAAACAGCCTGAGGATTCCTTTGAGGATTCAGATTGTTTGGGGTGAGATGGGGGCATAGGAGATGGAGAACACCTGCAGTTGTACTGAGCTTCCAAAATGCAGGAGGCATTTCTATTCTGCTACTCCAGCTGTCCTCTAGCTGTTGATAGATTGATGATGCCCACTGGAAGAGCAGAGGGGGGAGGAATTGTTGTCATGATGAGAGCATTTATGCCAAGAACCATATGCACTGGTAAAATAATGTGGGCATTTCAGAGTTATATAAAACCTAACTATATGGAAGGGATGGTTATCTAATTTCTGCAATGAAAATACTGCAAATAAGAAATGACCCAAATAGAAACTTGCTTTAAAACATATTAACGATGGACATTGATAACATTCCTTTGGTTGTTTGTAATACAGCATGAGGGACATCCTTACTTCTGTCAAGTTCTCCTTCTCCATCAAATAATTTTTCATCTGGAAATTTAGCATCCTCAGCTAATGAGCACAGAAGGTCACCAGTAGTGTTTTATGAGCTTTCCTGTTAAAAAGAAAGGGAAGAAAGAAAATAAATCATAATATCATACAGAAAAAAACCCTTTCCATTCTCCAGATACATGTTTAATTGCCACTGGCTTTAACTCTCAGTTTAATCATAAAAAAAGGAGACCAAATGATTTCAAGTAGCATTTTAAACATATGTTCAAACTTTCAAAATAATCTCCCTATATGTTATCATGAGCAATTTGCCTGGCATTTCTCAGTATAAATAGTTGAGGCAGTTTTTCTGGAAAATCCTTCCACTCAATAGCTACAAGTACATTTCTTAAATAGTGTCCTGAACAACATGCAAGTGATTCACTGGATTTGTGTAGTTAATGCTGCCCAGGAAATCTATGTGGCTACACTCCCATTTACTCAGAGATGTAATTGCCAAATATGATGCTATAATATGGGTATACAGTATCTAAGTTAGATGGATGATGCTTCTGCCAATTTTAGTGGTGAAAGGGATAAATAAAAATTGTATAGTTTTCTTATTCTGAATGGCATGAAATCGTGGATCCTTTCAACATGGAAATTTCATTTTTCAAAGTATATTCTAGCCCAGGACAAATGTCCATGTTTTGGGAACCAAAGCTTTAACATCCCCATTGATTCTACTTGTTGAAAGCCAGCAGGGAGGGTCACAAATGGTTATCGGACTGTAGGATGCTGCAACCATTTAAGTGAGACCTGGTTGCCAGATGCCCAGATTGCAATCATGCGCCTCCAGGTGCTGGGCCAGCCAGAACTCTGAGGACTGGTAGTTAACTACCACTCATCACCACTATAGAAACTCAAACAGTTGTTGAATGAGTGGTTGTTAAATGAGTATAGTTCATAATTTTATTCACTACCAATATCTCTCATGATATACAATAGAAGAGGGTGCTGCATAACAGGGAAACAAAACTCCCCCTCCCCCTTTGATGTAGTCTTTAAAAGGATGATACAAGACAATGGAATGTTAAGAATAATATTCTAGTTCTTATGTTATTGTGTTGACCAAATCTGCCACATATTTATTGCTGTTTTTAATCTAGATTGTTTATGTTCTGGTTTTATGTTGTAAGCTGCCCGGTTGATTTAAAGTGGGCAGTGTTTAACTTGAAATAATACAGGGAAAGTATGTCTGATAAAAAAGCCACCAATCCAGGTAATCTGCAAGGGACATCATGTTTTCTGAAAACACAAAGACAAGACAAAAAAATATAGTAAATACATTCACACATGATCAAAACATGCATTTTGTCAAGAATGGAAAGAGAACAGGGAGGATAAAAATTGGAGGTGGGGGGGAAGGTTGTTAAAAGCTTTATGGACTTATAAGCATTGAGGCAGACAACAAAAGAAGACAACTCAACCTTGATGCCTAAATATCAGCCACTGAATTTTACAATCAGTAAATGATTTGAATTGTAAAAGCAATCCAGGGTATAGGAATAATGGCACTAAAAGAAAATCAAGAACATTCAGCATGGTTTTGAAAGCAAAGGAAAGCAGTAAGTTTGGCAAAAATTAGCAGGAAGTCTAATCTTCCTAAAATTACACATGTGTATTAATCTTCCTAAGATTCTAGTATTACTGTTGTTAAGACTAATCGTCCTAAGATTCCTACAGTAAAACTACCTTTCAAACCACATGCCTTCTTGTCAGAGATCATAGAATTGTAGAGCTGGAATGGCCCATGAGGTTATGTACTCCAACCTGCAATGTGTGGAAAACCATTTTAACCCATCTGTGAGAAAGAGAAAGCACTATCTAAAATCTTCTTTAAAATCTCCAGAGATGGAGCCTGTTGCTGTTATTAGTTGGGAAGTCGTGTCCGACCCATCACAACCCCATGGACAACATTCCTCCAGGCCTTCCTGTCCTCTACCGTCCTCTGGAGTCCATTTAAGCTCATGCCGACTGCTTCAGTGACTCCATCCAGCCACCTCATTCTCTGTCGTCCCCTT
>JANHFK010002266.1:41020-56703 GCA_036250565.1 Sibynophis collaris | reverse complement strand
CTGTCTGTCCGTCCGTCTGTCTGTCTATCTGTATGTATGTCTGTCCGTCCGTCCGTCCGTCTGTCTGTCTATCTATCTGTCTATCTGTCTGTCCGTCCGTCCGTCCGTCCGTCTGTCTGTCTGTCTGTCTGTCTGTCTGTCCGTCCGTCCGTCTGTCTGTCTATCTATCTATCTATCTATCAATGTTTTCTCCAAGGATCACAGCATACATGTTCGGAGGTTGAAATAAAGCCACATTCGATTCTTGCCTGTAACCCTAGCCTTCAATTTAAAGTATAAAGAAGGAATATTTCTAGGCTTATCTCTGACAAGATGCATGTGGAAATAACTATGTAATCCATTAGGAATTACTGTAGGCTCTTCAACATACATTTGCTTCACATCCATATTCTCATTTCTCTTCTTTTTCTTCAACTCAGGCAATTAATTTTTCCCAAGTCATTTCAAAAATAAGTTGTAACTGCTTTTATACAATAATCAATAGCCAACTGGAATTATATATGATGTATCAAACGCCACCAAGGATACTATGATAGTTCTTGATCTGTTGTACTGTCAATTTTGATTGAAAGAAGCCAGACCAATGCCTAAACAAATGATTTAGTAAACCTATAAAGCAATACAATAATGTCACAGACCTGTTGGATCGGATCAAAGATTAATCTAGTTTGCAATAGCCAGAGAAAGAAAGTCCATAAGCAAGATATAAGGGAAATATATTTTTCCTACTCATGAAACTAGTATTGAGATGGATAAAACTAGAGGTAATAAGTAGCCAGGAGACTGTAAGTCATTGATAGACTGATATTTGGGTCTGCAGTTATCCTTTTGAGAATAGATCTATTCATGTAATTCATGTAAGTATGTATTCATATAACTATCCATCTATTTATCTATTTACACAGCTGGATTATAATAACCATCAATAATATTATTTGACTTATGACACCTCCTTTGTATAAACTAAAGCGAGCTAGAATCTGAAGCGCTGAAATTGGATGTATTTGAAAACCGTGCAAGTAAATGCTTTGTTGTGGCTGACAATATTTTAAATAAATGTTTGTCAACCAAAATAATATTTTTATTAATTTGTATTATTATGGGAGAGCGGAAAAAACCCATAATTAGACGTGGGCGTTTAAAGGGTGAAATGGAGTGTTAATTTCAATGTCTATCCTCAGCTAATGGACTAGGTTGTTCTTTCTTTTTCTCCTACCATTTCGTCCTTCTTCTTATTTCTTCTTCCATAAAAATTATTTGGAATCTTTCAGGTTTCTACCTGGAACAACCTCTTCTTATGTTTATTCTCTAAGAAAGATTATAAATGAGAAAATGTTTTGAACACAACCTTAAAAATCTATTAAGTCATTTATTGCATTGACTTCTTCTTTAAAAAAAAAATTATACACCACCCTTCAAAACAATATCTTTTTTCAAACTTCCCTCTCCATCATGTAAACCCAAAACAGCAGCTGCAAAATGTATTATAATATAAACAATAATAATTTCAGAGCAGTAGAAACTCAAAACAGCAGGTATAAAATGAACAGAAAGCTATTATTAATGAATCAATAATAAACACTATTAACAAAGTAAAATGACATGATTTATCTGGAGATTTCATTTATCCTCTAGCTTTTGATTATTATTTTTTAAATAATACATCACATTTTAACCCTCTTGATCTTCTGTTTTTCCTAAGCTCAGAATTGTTCCATGCAGGTTTTAGCTGTAGTGATTTAGTGTTTTACAATTGTTCCGCAGTATTTTATTTATGGGTATGTCACATTTGTTACCTCATACTTATATGTACAGTGGTAGCTAAGTACTCATTGTTAATTGTTTCCAGGAGGCACAATGAGTACCAAAAATGATGAATACCAAACAAATGTTTCCCATAAGGTATAATGCAGTGACTCATATGGCAACCAATACTTACACATTCTAGTTTATGCATTGAGTAGCAAACAAATAATGAGTACATTGACAAAATGTTCAAATGTGTTAAGTTCCAACTCCAATGAGTTTTAAAGCAATTGAGTACCACTGCATTTATTAACTAACCTGATATAAAAATAATAATGATTTATTAAACTTGTTTAATATAGGTTGATATCTACTGTACTTCTTGTAGAATGTACATTGTCTTCATGCGTTAAAAACATTGTGAATTAACAGAATGTTAAAGTGATGTTTTTAAAATGCATACCGCGTTTTTTTATAATTTTCTCTCAAACCATAACTACTTATCACGTTCTTTTAAAAGGGTCCTGCTAACAACTAGTTAACTTTAGCTGATCTCAAAACTTAGGCTGTGTTGCCTGCAGTTGGTAAAAATCCTAAGGATACCTTGGCATGCCCATGATGTCACAGAAGTTTCTAACTTGAGGTCATGGTATCTTTTAGATTTCTCTACCAGTAACTTTTGTTTTCTGGTTTGGATATACTTTTGGTTTTTTCTGGTATAGATATTATTTAGGGGTGGCTCAGTGGCTCAGTGGTTAGCATGATGGGCTTGTCAGATGGAAAGTCAGCAGCACTGGTTTGAATCCTGACCTCCCTGGGACCGGGTGAGCTCCTGTCCTCGTCCCAGCTCCTGCCCATCTAACATTTCAAAAGCATGCAAATGTGAATAGATAAATAGGTATCACTTCAATGGGAAGGTAATAGCGCTCCGTGATGTCATGTTGGCTACATGACCATGTAAATGTCTTCGGACAATGCTGGCTCAATGTCCTTGAAAAAGAGATCAAAACCGCCCCCTATAGTCAATAATAACCAGCAGAGTAAAATCCCTAGAGTCTCCTAGATATTAGCAATAGCACTTAGACTTATATACCACTTCACAGTGCTTTATAGCCTTCTCTAAGCGGTTTACAGAGTCAGCATATTGCCCCCAACAATCTGGGTCCTCATTTTACTGACCTCGGAAGGATGGAAGGCTCAGTCTGAGCTGGTCAGAATCGAACTCCTGGTGTGAACAGTGAGTTAGCCTGCAGTACTACATTCTAACCACTAAAACATGATAGTGGAGAGATATGAAGATTTTTCAGGACATCCTTTGTGCTTTTTTCTTATCTGTCAATGAACGGAAGAAGCAGTCTCTTTAAAGTATTAATGTCCTAAACCAATTATTTTTACTGGGAGTAAGTACTCTCCATTGTAATCTCTTAATTAATACTTGTCCAAATCTTCGAGTTTTAAGAACAAAAAAACAGAAAACAAAGTGCTCAAACTGTAAGATATTTTTTAACCTTCCTGTAAAACAAATCTGTTCTGAATGAAGTTATTCTCACATTTCACATTTTCACATTTTATTGAATTTGTATACCACCCTTCTCCCTTCTGGGACTCAGGGCGGTGAACAGACATAATTAAAACAGTGTAAAACATTCTCCAGGAGCAATATATAGCTTCAGGGTGCTTCTGACCTGAAATCTTTTTTTTTGGCTTTCCAGACTGGACCAACAGCCATGAGCATTTTTTTATTAGCTTTGGCTGGTGCCTATTGTTGCTTTCTGGGGGGAAAAGTAACTTTAAACTAATTTCATCTATTTGTAAACTCCAAGCTATAATGTCCTAAGAGTGTTTTAAGTTTTAAGAGTTTTTTATCCTAACCCTAACATTTGCATCAAGGCTGGACATTTCAGCTGGCACAAAATTTGGCAAACAGATTGGGCTCAAGAAGAAAACAAAGAGAAAATCTGTACTTAAACCACTGCACTGGCTGCTACTTCACTTCTGGGCAAAATACAAATCTCTAAGAGAAAGCATCTTCTTCTTATTGATATCATCCAAAGAGGTTCCCCTACAGTTACAATGAGCCCATCTAAGGGCAATCCAGGATCAAGTCTTCTGTATTGTGGCCCAAACTCTGAAAGGAGTTCCCAGCAGAAGTTAACATTTTTATCACCTAATATATTTTTTAAACACATATACAGGCTTATAGCTATTTATTTTAATTATTTTATTTGCTTTCACTGCTTTTAATCCTTTTAAACTATTTTTTATTCAAAGCTGCCTGGAAGTTTCACCTTAATGTCTGCAGTATGCTAAGTCAAATATAAATAAATATTCCACAAATGATAAAGAAATGTTTTAATTATAGCAGATTTTACTTGTTTAACTTGTTTTCATTTTGTTTGTTTACTTATAAGTTGCTCTAATCAATTGAGCAGTACATAGCATTTATTAAAGAAGGAATATTATTTCAAGATAGAAAATTTCTACTTCATAATTGTGATTTCTATTATTTTTTCCTCAAGTTGAGCCATGTACAACTTCAAGAGAAGGGGAGAAACTAATGACCACTTTAGTGTAAAGTGTAAGTGTAATCTCGTTTTATAAAACTCTTCCTCAACTAACTGACATATCACCTTTGACTAGTTCTACTTCCTTCCTCATTTTTATTCAATCCCATCCTAGAACATGCAATTGCTCTTCAGATTACAATAAAATTTCAAGATACATGGCTTCGCTAATTAAGCATACATTCAATTAAAAGTAACATACTTTTTCTCCCTCCCTCTCTTTCCAGGTAAATTACATTCTATTATGCATTCCATTATTATTTTTCCCTATACTAACTTATAGGAGAAATAAAGCTTCTTTAACCTTTAAGATCTGGATCTAGGCCCTATTTGGCAGGTTTTAATTAATATATTACATGAAAAATTGATGTATGCCAAATCACAAATAATGTCATTAAAAGTTTACAATCAAGTGGAGAAACATATAAGATATTTTAAAACATTTTGTTCCTTAAATGTCTCTTAAGTGATTAAGAGGTTGAAATATATAAATAGCTATGACCATAGTCCAGAATGTTCTGGGAATAAAGGAAATTTCTAATTATTTATCAGAGAAGGTATAACTGCCCCAGGCAGAGGTGGCCAAGTGAAAAAAATCACTAAAAATGGAAATGGAGAGAGGAAACTATACAAAGAAAATAAAACTGGGCTATATGAAATGAAGTGGAAGCAGCTTTAAATATTGAAAAAGGACTTATTTATAGGATCGAAAAGAAAATAATAAATAATTTATACAAGACTTAAAATGGCAGGAATTGATCTTTTCAACAAGAGCAGAGAGGCAGAAAGTTCATACCTGAAGGTGCTTTGAGAAGTTAGGGTTCCCTTTCAGAAGAAACATCTCCTTCAGCCCCACTGCTTGCACTTGGATCATTTTTACTTTTAGGAAGATTTCGTTCTCTGCTTGATTCAGAAGGGACCTTCATTCTGGTTTTCTCTTTCCTCTGTTGTTGTTTCTCAAGTTTTGCTAACTGTTGCAAAGAAAATATGAAAAAGCACATTTGTGAATAAATGTACACGGAAGTAGTGCAACAGCACAGACAATATCTTAGTTTTCAAAAAACTATGTCAACCTTTTGCAGCAAAACAAAACAAACAGTAAAGAACAGGAAATTTATTCCAATCCTCTTCATCAGATATTCAGGGATATAGACCTCAGAGAAGAACATTTTACATGCACAAACTTATGGGAGTGGGAGGAATATGGCAGAATGTTTATAAAAAAGGCTGAAGGCAGAGAACTATAAATATTTTGGAGGCTGGAGATAATATCCCTAATTTTTTTTAAAAACAAACATTCTTAATTCTAAGGGAGTAGCTGTGTCAATCTATCACAATAAATGCACCAATAAATCAATGAGCTTATTGATCTGACAAAAATGCAATTTGATGTGAGAAAGTGAGGGAGAAAGAAATCATAAAGAGAAAGTGCAGGGTAGAACTGCATAAAACAACAGTTAGACATGATGCAGACATTCTTGCAGTGAATAGTTAACATACCTTGTTTGATAAGAAGTAATGCCATGAGAAAGGCTATTGAAATTCTTCTAACAAATTTCACCTTTGTTTTTCAGGGACTTTTCTCACATATCGCCACTTTGTGGTCAAAGAAAGAATGTCCCATGAAATGACTATGTTTTCCAAGAATGTTTAGGAATTGCCATTTTTATGTCAATTGAGTCCATTGATCCGGTTGCACAAAGATTGGCTATTTTGTTCAGCATAGAATATTGTGGGGGATTGAAACAAATCTCATATGCCATTGATAGTGAGCAAATATATGTACCTTGATTTGGTGGGTGATGTTTGAAATGGTGTGAGCAGACAAAATATATAGAATTGGCATAAAAGTCTGCCACTCATTGATCTATCTGTCTCACTGTTTTATATTGTAGTAGCAGTTTAGGATATGAAGTTATCTCTAAATACTATAAGTAAAGATTTGTCACCAACATCTTTTAAAAAGGATTGTCCAAGATATGTAAATCACCAAAGAAATGTTTGATAGCAGCAACAGTAACAATATGGAAAAGAGAAACCAAAGTTGACCCAACTAGATAAACTTTAAATTGAATCAATTTAAGTTCCACATATTTAAAACACTCCAGAAAAAAGTTCAAATAAACTGACAGGAAGTTAATATTACTCAGAACTTCTACCATGTCAAAAAAATATGCAAGTGACAGATCCTCACTTAATGATTTCCTATAATTAAGATCATTCTGTAATCAGTAATGAAAATCTTTAAATAGAATGCTGGCAATGTATACTCATCATTACAAGACTGTTATTAGAACTTATTTACATATATATCAACAACATTTCCAGGACAGACTCTTTGGTAATTCTACTTTGTCACAGCATATCTCAAAATGTCAATCTACTAGCACAGCCTGGTTTCCAACAGGCAATACAAACATATTGGATTTGCACAATAGTTATACTGCAGAATAGGCATTACGGTAAATATTAAAATGGTTTTCTTTTTTTCTAGTAATAGCATTAAAAGAGAATCTTTCTAGTAAGTGCAGTAATTTTCTTGAAGTATTACAGTTCCTCACATATCACTGATGTTATTTCTCCAACTCTTTACAGATCCTAGGTACCAAGCCCTAGCCAAAAGACTACAGGATGATTTTTTTATTATTTTCTTTGAAAGCTTCTATTTAAAAAAGAAGCTTGAGAAGAAGCAAACAATTTGAGGCTATTATTTTCTTTCAATGCTTTTATTTAGAAAGAAATCGATTAAGTAACAATAGCAAACATTTTGGAAGGTTTCTTCATGGGAATAAATGCTCCTAGAAAGTGTAAATTAGGGACCCATAACAGAGTAAATATAAAATTTCAATATTTGCTTATTTATAATTCAACTATATCAAATACGGATTTCAATGGATTCAATAGACTACAGCAGTTTGAAATCAACTCAAGCTGAAAATATTGTACAGATTATATGGTTAGAATTTCAGATGTATAAGTGCTGGCACTACTTCATATTAGGGGACAGAATAGCAATCAGGGGCAATGTATTTGTTTGGGTTGTGTCATTACATGTCCTTTTTTAACTCAAAACACAACAAACTAGAATGTAAGCATCACATCTAATTAAAAATATTTTTGCAGCAGCTATTTCACGCAGAATAACCAATGCAGTTTATAGTATAACTAAAGTGGTATTTTTTATTATATATTTTTAATACTTTGATCAGGTTTTTATTTGTCAATATTTGTTACATATTAATATGCACACAGATAAAAACTCTAGTATCAGCACAAGTGATAAAAACTCTAGTATCAGCACAACTCTAATATAGCACAAGTGGATGTCAATGAACCACTACTAACCACCTACTGTTAGAAATGATATGCCTCAGTTAATACTATATTATTACATGACACTGCGGTATCTAAAATAAATACATGCAATGGCAGTGCAATTCATTGAAAATGTTGCTCTGTTAACTATTTGAGCAGAAAGAGCCACTAATAAGACAAATCAAGGCCAGATCAGTGGAAGACTTCAAAGAAAGCACAGAAGCAAATAGTAAATTCCTGATGGAAATAATTGTTTATAGAACATAAATATGATATATTCTATAATACAGTGTAATAAGGCACACATATCACAAATCTACTGGATCCATTATATGTCAGATCTAACATTTCCCATTAAATTAAACAGGAATGAGTTCCTCTTTTCCATTCAAACAGACTTTTGTCAGCATCCATTTTTCTAGTTATCCTCTCTTACAATCCAGTGTCAGTAAAGTGCATCAAGATTATTGACCAATATATAAAACTGTCAAACCCTCTAATAATTTAAGTCATAAACATAACAATAAAATAGACTCAAGATTTTGTAAGAATGCTTTGGCAACATATAAAACCTCAGCTGAAAAAGAGGCAACAGCAACAATGATCCAAAACTATCATAGCCCTAGTTTATCATTCTTCCATGGTTGTTGTTGCAGTGATATTTTCATAGCACGTTTTTAATACTCTCAAAGAGAAACTTCACTTCTTTTTAAAATAATTATTGTCCAGAAGAAGATTATCTATTCTCAGGTCAGAATATAAAAATGAGGCCCGTAGAACATAGTTAAGGCTTTTAATATCAACATATGGACTATCTCAAAATAGGTAGTTAAAGAAAAGCACTACTACAACATACTTGTTTAGAGTCAACAGGGGCTGTAGGAGACTCCAGTTCAATGGTCACAGGTCCATCGTTCTGAATATGTACCTGCATGTATTCGCCAAATTTGCCATCTGAAAAATTAAAGTTGGATGGCAAAAAGAGAAAGGGTACTTGTTCATAAACAATATTTAATTCTCCTTTTGTTAAAATCATCATACCTCTACCATTAAATCAAACCAAAACATAATGAACAGCGTTCAATCTTGACTTTTTAATACTTTCTTTTGAAATCTATAACTTCTTGAATCTATGAGATTCAAACTGTAAAAAAAATTCAAAATGATAACTTTGAATATCTCTCTCCTATTACCACATCAATCTAGATCTTACCTCTTTTTTTTTTAACTAGGGACTAAATACACAGCCAAGTGCCATGTTCTAGCCAAGAAATCCATTTTTTAAAAGATGTAACTATATCAAACCAAATGTAAAATGATCCAAACTACTGCATGGTTCTGACTGGCCCTAAAGCAGGCACTGGGAAATTGCAGGGCATATCTGAGGATACAGTAACATCGAGTGGCAGGAATAAAAACATTTCTCTCTTTTTTATGAATTTTGAGGACTAGGGAGCTAAATGTAGAAATGGATGCCACTGCAGCATCCATTCCATCCTCTTTTGCCTACAGATAGAAAAAAGGCACCAATGAAAATTCTACCAGTGGTGTTCTAGTGGCCATGGAATATCTTTGGACTCAGGTTACTTACTCCTGAATTAAAACAAACCCATGGTGAACAGGGGAGGGAGAATTTGAAAAAAAAATGGTGAAAACAAGAAATATATACCCAGAGGCAATGGGTTTTCTCTCACACCTTTTCTAAGTAAAAGGAATTGATTCACTCTTGAATCAAATCAGGAGAAGAGAGAAATTAGGCTTAGAAAACACATAAGCACAACTGAAAGAAATCAAGAATGGTCTTTTTGTGAGACCTTAGATCAGAAGTCTCCCAGGCACCAAGGGGGGCAAACATACTCTTCACCCTAGCTTTTAAATAGGGGAATAAGCCATTTCAGAAATCCATGTATTTCTTCATATGTTTATGATCTCTCTCTTTCTCCCTTGTGATTCACATAGACTTTTTCTTATAGCTGCACTCATTTTCATTTCCATATACCCAAAACCAAACACACTAGTTTATTAAAAGAATTATAATTTAGTGTAATAAATTATAATGTAAGTATAGCAATTTCTGTAGGAACCTAGCTTATTGCCTGAGAAATATTTCAATTCATCAATAAATTTTGTCTTACCTTTAATTAATTCTGGCTTGTATGCTTTGCGAAGGTGCTCTATGAAATTGTTGTAGAAAGATTCTGCTTGGTCAGAAGGCATTGCCATATGATAATCTGGTTTATTTCCTTTCAGGATACATTGAAGGGTAAACTGGCTAACACATAGCACTTCATACTGCTTATCCATTACACTTTTAGACCAGTGTTTCCCACTTTCATCTTCAAACACACGAATATTTAATATCTTTCGAACCCTGTATGAAAAGTCAGAGGCCTTTATGGAACTTTTCTGAAATTAAGCTATTCAATATTCTACATACACTATATATTCTACATTATATTCTACAAATATAAAGACCAGAAAATGGGGAGAAAAGATAATATAAAGAGATTTATAGTAGATGTAGATTCTATACATAACTGATGCAAAAATTTAGGAAATATCATTTGTTTAAGTAAAACATATGTAAATTGCAAAGTGGAAGAAAAGTTAAATCCTTATTATTACTTACATGTGCTCAAGCTCTTTCTGCGTGTCTTCCACAGAGATACCAAGCAGCACACAAATGCCATGTCCAATGGAACTTATTTGTTCCCCACCAACTATAAGGGATATTTTTAAGAAGTTAAATGTATAGAATTTATTTTATGTCATATCCCTATAAATACACATGTAAAAGTTTCGTATTCCTAAATTCGGAAAACAACTTAGTCTAAAGAGCTGTATTCTTATTAAGTGTCAATTCTATTCCCAGTGGAGATAGATTTTTTTAACAATTTGTTGCAAAACATAATATGCATAGATCCACTTTAAAAGAACAACAAGAAACATAACATCCCTTTGGGATGTAAAATATATGACCTCCTTAGCAGAAGGTTAATATGTAGTGGGTTTGTTGCTTTTATAATCCTTCAATCAGTAACTACAACATAGTTATTATATTATAAAATATAGTAACACAATTGGAAATAGAAGGCAAAAACAGAATATATCTCTGAATACAAAATATTTAATAAATGCTCATACAACCAATTTACATATAATATCAATATTTTAATAACTAAATATCGAAATATTTTAATACCTAAAAGGAATCTTCTTTCAGACAAAATTCTATCTTACCAGTAAACCTCTTCAATAGGAATTTTACACATGTACACTTCTAAACCTGACCACACAAACTAAAATATGCTTAGGAAATACAGCCAATTTAAATAAATCCAGATGTTTTGTTACAGAATTGTAAATCACACAAAATTTAACCAATCTTGACGTGAGAACACAAACTAGTTTATTAAAATTTTTTAATAAGAATTAATCTCCTGTCTCCTGCCTTTTGATAGGCATAATGGAAGCAGGATATAATTGTTTACATAATTTATAGAGTTTGTACAGAAAAAGTGTTCTACTGTCTCAGCTCTATTACTGTTGCAGTGGCAGAATTGTTGTTCATACAGTATTTTCAAATATCCATCCTTTAACACTACAGCACCGAGCTTAGGAAGTATGAGAAACCCACACTGTTTTGATAACATTCAATATAGCCAGATTTTAACCAATCTTCCCCTCTATTAGCAGGAAATAATGGTGGAAGCCAGACAGGGGCAGACGACCTCTGCAAATCTTACATTTGCTATTTAGTAACTTTTTATTAATTTTTTCCCAGTTATTTTATTTGCTCCCTTTGAACCAAAAGAGGTCAACAATTTCCAAAGAAAATCTCAAAATTTACAGTAAGTTTATTTAGGAAAGTTTAATTCTTCTGGTTTTGAAATTATCAGCCAAAATTGAAGGGAGTTAAGCTGCAAAAGGCTCTTTTTGGCTTGTTGATTTTCTCTTTTGAATGCTATGTAGCTCACCCCACTAACTCTTGTGCAAGGGGCCGGCTACAGACCCCTTCCCTGCTAAAGAATTCTGACTGGTATGGTCAAGGAGAAGAGCTTTTTCCACTGTGGCCCCACCCGGTGGAACACTCTACCACCAGAAGTGAGAATTGCTTCCACTCTTTGCCTTCCAGAAAGGTATCAAAAACAAAATAACTTATCCCTGTAACGTCAGTCTCTTTGGTTCTAGTTTTATATATAGCACTTCAAATTTTGTTTGTATATTTAACTTTTTATTGTCTGTAAGCTGCCCAGGGTTACCTTATAGGTGAATGGACAGCATATAATTCTACTTATTTAACTTGTTATTAAATTTATATGCTGTCACTCTCACCAATAAGGCTATTCTTTATATTATTAAATATAAATTTAATGAACTATAAAAAATAAAAACACTTATTTAAAACTTTGCTGATATAATCAGTCCATTCAAAGGAGACTTGATAGGTAGTCCTCAACTTACGACCGCAATTGAGAAAGAAATCTTGACTGCTGAGCAAAGCAGTTAAACAAGACATCACGTGACTGCTTCACTCAATGACCACAATCCTGACATTCCCAACTACAGTTGTTAAACTGATCTACCAGGTGATTAAACAATCAGGGTCTCAGGTAAAGATATGGGATGCCGGAGGGGGGAGGATAGATCTTGGGCGGTTACACTCTGGAACTGAAACCTCCCCTGTTGAAATCCAAGCAGGATTTTAAGCCTGAGCAAAGAGATGCTTGCATACAGCCTATGCCAGACTTCCTGGGGCTTCCCCATCTGCCTGAGAAACCTTATGCTCCTTATCTTACCAGACTGCCTCTCTGCTATCTGCTTGGATTTCAGCACTAGGGTACAGAGGCTGAAAGAGTTGCCTGCTGAAATAATTTAGCTCCCCTGGAAAGGAACCCCTCTGGCAAGGTGCAGGAATGGAGCTCAAATCTTGAAGATCCAAGCTCTGTTTTTGCAACCTGCCAAAGGACTTCAGTTCCTCTCTGTGTGCAGGAGAGACACTCTCTAGTGGATTGCAGAATAGGAGCTTAAATCTTCAAGATTTGAGCTCCATTTCAGCACCCCGCTGAAGGAACTAGATTCCCTAGGCAAGCAGCTCTTTCAACCAATCCCCAAAGATGAGAGGGGGTCCTCTCAGAAGATAGCAGCAAGTTGCAACCTTCCCTCTGGCTTCCCCATTCATTTTCTAGGGAAGTTGACAGAGAAGATTACAGATGGTGATCATATGATTGCAGGGTACTTGAAAACCAGTTATAAGTGCAGACAGGCTGCCAAATTGCGATCAGGGGACTGCGGGAATGGTGAGCAACATTTTGTAAAGTGTTTTACAGGCCTTGTATTTGTAATTAATTTTACACTATTTTCAGGCAGTTGTAATTCTGGACCATCATTAAACAATTGAAGTCAAGGACTACCTGTACTTACAGACCTTCCTGAACCTTTTGGATTGATGGGTGCACACAGAATTTTGAGCTGATATTGTGGATGCTGTAACAAAATCACTGTCATGGCGGGGTGCCCATTCATGAAAATTTACCACCGTGAACATAATCAACGATAAAAATAAGGATCTAGTAAAATTACACAGGCAAATATATTCTAAGCCAGTCTGCAGGACATTTAATGCTACTACTACCCTTATCCCTGGACAGCTAGACAGACTTCCTAACAAAGTGCTATGCTGATCTGACCTGCCAATGTTTGTCTCTAAGAATGCTTACAGATGGGAACCACAATGGATATGTCATGGGATATTTATGGAAATGATACACGTTTATAAAAGTGATCGCCAAAATGATGGTGAGAAATGTGTATTTTGGGGAGGCAGCTAACAACACAGACATAACTCTTAAAGTACAGTGAACAGAAAAAATCTGAACCTATTCATCTGAAACTCAACGTTAATCTCTCCAATGTTTCAATTTTGCCTGCAAATGTCACTTCTGCATTTCAATTCTGCATAGTCACCAGCAACTAATATTTTAAAAATAAAAATAGGAAGGAATCTTTAACAATCTACCCCAGAATCAATATTTTTCTGAAATTTTGCTGTTACTGCATCAAATTCCATCTAATTATGACAAAGGAAGCCAAAGCACATGATTAACTTCCTATTTTAATCAACAGGATATTTCCACAAGTTAAAGTGAATTTTAAGCTAGTCTCTGTTCAAATGTTGTCCAAATCTGGACTTATTAAATCTAATAATTCTTATGGCATATAAGTGGTTCCTATTTTCTATTTTTATTCTACCAAACATTTCACTCTTTTTCATCATTAGAATCCGGAGTGTGCTTTCTCTGTTTCTTTTTTGTTCCCCTAACTATTTTGATTTATATATTTTTATCTTATCTTAATTTGTGAGGATTTACTCTACAATGATAAAATATCATTATAAATAATAAACATACAGGTCACAGACATTATGCTTTTAAAACTCTCATACTACAATAAAATGATTAAATAATGTAGAATACTTTGAACATTCTACATAATCAAACCAGGATATTACTTCTGCCTAAATAAAGATATGTTGTCAAATCTGTTGTTCATAAATATGTGTATAAATTTTGCACATGCTGTATGAAACACGTAAGTGACAGTGTTGATCCTCACAAATTACCATTCTCTATAGAGCAACCTTGCATATTGTGGTAACAGGATAACGATTTAGGGCTTCTATTCACACTTCCTTTTTTTTGTTTTACACTTAAAAGTTGCTTCAGAGATAAAGGAAGGATGTGGACAAATACATGATCCATATGGACATGCCACAAAGAACTGGGATTCGCTGCAATGTCCAACCTGAGGATACATTTCAAGCCAAATCAGGGTTTAACGGAGCATAAGACCCTTTAATAGCAACCAGGAGGTAGGTTGGTTTGAAGGAGCCCACGGTGGGAAGCGGTGAAGATAGTGGGGCGATGATGTTCGGTCACGAGAAGCCCCGCCGGCATGCCAGAGCTGAAGGCACGGCCTCTAAACCACCCCGCGTCGAAGGGCAAACGCGACCACGCTGGCGCTGGGCAGCTGACAGAAAACGGAATCGGAACATAAACGGCCCCCGCGCACCTGACACACTGGCTCGAGTGACACGTTGGATGATGGCCTTCATCACGCCGGGCTCATAGGGATCCGGAGCGGCCTAGCACAACTTCCGGCCTGGACCGGAAGCAAAGCAACACTGTTTCCTGCCCTTCCCACACTAAGCTATAGATATATACTTTCTAGAAGTGGCTTTATCTCACGGTTCTGAGTTCCCTGAAAACTTACCCCGTCCCCCACTATATTCCCTGACTGTAATAAAAGATTCTCATAAAAAGTAATATTTCCCGAATCAAGTTTTCCCGGCAGCCGAAAGGAAATGCTGAATGCCGAGGTGCCTTTTCGACTTCGTAATATATTCCTCACCCGGCGGTCTCTTTTCTAGATAACTTATTCCGATTCAACCTTGTAAACGATTTGGGAACCTGCAAAGGTTAACTAATAGTTGCGATGGAAATCTGCGATGTTTAACGTAGCCTCTGAGCGGGCCTGTTTTTCCACGAAGCTGAACACGTAGCAATACAAATCTTGAGCTTCGGTTTCTTTTAAATCTCGTCTTTCTTCAGCAGCAATACTAGAAATGGCAGGACTTTTTTCTATAGTTGCACCAGTCAAACAAATTGCACTTTCTCCACCAGGTACTTCTCGAGTTGAAGAAAAACCTTTCTCTTTCTGTAGATCCTCTGCCAATCCTAGATTCATCCGTATCGAAATGCTTGTGGTCTATGTAACGGTGTGAATTCTTCTGGTTTTTCTAATCTTTCCAAAAGTTATTCTAACCTAGGCCAGAATCAGGAGAATATTGGCAAACTCCTCAGAGTGTGAAAAATAGCACAGATGGCTCCGCGGAAAGTAACCTACGACTAAGAATAACAAGAGACCCTGAGGTGTTCTAGTCCAGAGGTCCCCAACCTTTTGGACCTCAGGGACCACCAAGTTCGTAATTTTAAATCCCGCGGACCACCAAATTCATAATTTTAAATCCTGTGGACCACTAATTTGTAATTTTAAATC
>JANHFK010002265.1:151257-161807 GCA_036250565.1 Sibynophis collaris | reverse complement strand
AGACAGACAGACAGACAGACAGACAGACAGACAGATAGATGTGTGTATACATTTCTCTTTTCTGCCCTAGATAGGAGTCCTCTAACATGGCACCCTTAATATTTAGAGTAGAAAAAACTCTAAAAATTCGTTTTTCTAATTGGCTTTTCTATCTTAAGCTACAGAGGGAGAAAACAGACAAATGTCATCATTGTCTCTTGTTCTGGATGTCAGTTCTGATGCAAGTATGCATTATGTTATGAGTGTGGCTTTAATCATGGCCTGATCAAAGTAAAGTATTTAGCAAATGGTACTTTTCTATCTTGTTTGTGTCATCCACGTAACTAACCTGTTCTTACAATTCTGGTGGTAAACATTTCCATTTTGTTAGTATTACGGAGATATTGTAATTTTCATGGAATTGGTATTTTTAAAAATTTTCTTCCAGCTTAGCAGACCATCCACCAATCTTGTCAACCCTCAGCCAATATAACTAAAGTGGATTTTATTCAAAATTGGATTTAAAATCACAGTCTTTGGATTCAAAACAGTTGCCTGGTGCAGTTGATGAAAAGGAAACAGGCAAGAATAGTAAGTAGAATAGAAATGTTGTAATCGCTGACCAAACATTTGCTGTGCTACTCAGTTTGGAAACCAGTGGAACCCTGCACGTTTCTTAACACATGTATGCCACAGTTGGTAAAACAAAATCTACTGAGGACAAACTGTTCTGTCTTCTTCTCCCACTCATAAGATGGCATAAGAAATGTGTTTAAAAGCTGAAGTATCACTCCATGCAAAAGAAAAATATCTTACAATGAAGAGCACGTAGAAGATAATATCAGAAGAGCCATTTTTGGGAGCACAAAAAAGCCCAAACTAGTTTTGCATGCACTAAACAACTCCAGTAGCCATTATAGGTACCATGTTTCCCCCCAAAATAAAGCATCCCCTGATAATAACCCAATCGGGCTTTTGAGTGCATGGCAATAAGGCCAAGCACTTATTTCAGGGTTCAAAAAAATATAAGACAGGGTCTTATTTTCAGGGAAAGATGGTACCTATTATGAGTAGAGGTGATTCCTCAGATCATACATCTTCGGTAGCCTATAAGAAAAGAAATGCTTTCAGTAGTCAGAAAATAAAACTTTTTTAATCATCATAATGAGATGTAGAAATAAAGGCTTAACTGGCTAATAAAAAGTATTAGTTCTAGATTAAAGATGCTATGACTTGGATTTTGGTAAAGAGATATAATAGTGTTCATTTAGAAAATACCTGCAGAGAAGTCATGTCTATATCTATATAGTTCTTAAATGTAAAATAGGTTTCCACAGCCAAAGAATGCAAACAGTCTTAAAGTCTATCCTATTAAATGCATATAAGAACTAGGGATTGTCCTTTATGATTGGCCCCTACTTTAGGCAGCCTAAGGGTAGCAGTAGATGGACAATGGAGGCATAAATCAGAAATGTGCATCTATTACATGCCACCCTTATGCCTACAAATACTTTATGGAGGGTGCTGTGTGATTGGCAGGATAGTAATTGAATTGGGCTGTCAGTCAAGTTGATTTTTATATCAGAAAAATCAGACATAGCAGAAGGAGAAGGGAGACAGGTACCCCAAAGCCTGAAACTACCCATAGTTTAACTACCCATAGGTAGGAGTTTAATGGGTCCTTTGGCTTCAAAGGCTTTTGTATATAAGGAGCATATTGGTCATTGTTATTATTATTATTTCTGTGGTTCGTCACACAGTCAGCCAGATGCTTAGATTGGATTTGGCATTTTGTCCACCCATTAGGACCTGGGATAAGCAGATATTGTTTGATTATATTAAAAGTATCATCATAGGATGTAAGCTGTTCCAAGTAAAGCTGCCTTTTGCAATTGATTGATGGTGATTTTATCAATGCTGATTATTATGGTTCATTAGAAAGCCAGATGTTCAGACTGGATTTGGGATTTTTATCCTCCTAGGGAGTCCTTCCCAAGGACTTGGAATAGGCAGATGTTGATTTTTTAAAAAAATATTTCAATTTGATAGAAGTATTCTATTAAAGCAATGTTTCTCAACCTTGGCAACCTTAAAAAGTGTGGACTTCAATTCCCAGAATTTGGTCATTATGATTATTTCACAAATTGAAAATATGTGTCTATATAAGATTTTAAAAAAATATGCATTCTAGAAATAACATGTCAGTATTTATGGAAAGATAAATTAGTAAATCTCTCTACTATGGTGCTCTTAAAAAGCCACTGAGATAAACATAGGATGTTAAATGTTTCATTCATACTAGATTTGGTGGTTGGTGAAATGCTATAAGAAGAGGCTTGCTGATTGCTTTAACATAGTTCATAGTGGGCAAACAATAACTAGCCTCCTTTTAATTGCCTAGAGATAACTATGGCAGTACATGGAAATTTACCATAAATAGGATGCATTCTTTGATGTCTGACTCATTACTTTCAGACTTTCTTATGGGAGTTGCAGAGTGGATATTTTAGTCAACAAGATATGAAGGATGTTTTCTGTGTAAAAGACTTTAAATTAACTGATGTAAAATTAACATTGTTTTAGTTTTTCCCTCCTTTCATCCTGGTCCTAACATGTAAACTATTTTGAATTGAGTGTTCTAATGATGCCTTGTTTAGAGCTACATCATTATAAATGTAGATGACATACTCCATTTATAAAATTATTTCAGGTAGAGGATTGGTTTGATTCAATTGATCATAGCATAGTAGGGTGATAAGGAATAAAGCACTGTGGTAGTATTATGACATTCTTGTCAATTAGTACTGTTTATTCAAAGCCTCAGATTTCTTTGTAAGAAATCATTTGTGTGCTGAAAATAGAAAGACAAGTTTATTTAAATAATACTAAGCGAGTTTAAATCAAATACAGAAACATCCTCAGAATAGCTGTGAATCCATGGTTTTAGCCTGCACTTGGCAATAGATAGGTTTTGGCAGGTATACAACCGTGCCAGTCCCTGAATAGCACCTTCCTTCCTAATTTCTCTCTCCCCCCCCCTTCTCATGAAAAGGAATTTTAAAGAGGGGGGGAAATCAATATTTCCACCTTGAATGCAATGAATGTTGGTAAAAGTATTATACTAGAATTTGCTGCTGCAGACCCAAAGAAATTAACGAATGAATTAGTAAAGATAGTATGTTCATTTTTCCCCTGGAATTAAGATAACAGTATTATCTCTTTAAGTAAGCAAATTGTGCATGAGCTTCTTAATAACATCTTAGCATCTTGCTAATTGTGCCTCACCAAAATATTTTCCAGTACTTTCTTTCAGGGCAAATTACACATACATCATCCTCTTCCCTAACCAGCCCTGTTTCTTTTCTGATTAGCCATGATTGTTGCTCCTATTTTGTAGGAGAAAAAGAATTGTAAGATGGAATGCAGCTTATCTGCTGGCAATAAAAATTCTGGTGGAAACACAGCCCTAATATTTTGGGTTGTGTGAAAACTGACAATGCTTGGCCTCAGTATAGCATCTCTTCTTCAATGCTTTGTAAATTGTTTCTAACCATTGATTTTCTGCAAGTAAAAGATATCCATGCCAAGAAGTGATATCTATGTTGAACTTAAATGACTCTGATAAGTAATAAAATACCTTGTCATGTTGGGCATTTTATTCATAAGAGATGGCATCAGGATATAGTTGCTAATTAATAGTGAAATGATTGATCCTCTGTAAGATTTTGCTTGCACAATCAGAAAAAAGAAGAGTATTTTTCTGCTGACTATCATTTTACTTGTGCTGTCACAAATCACAATTATTGCAGTTTATTGTAATACAGCTAATGTGCTTTTTCTCTTTCCCCTTTTTTCTTGGCAAAAAAAATAGCATTAGAACACTTTATTTTATATTAATTGAATTATATCAGAAATAATATTTATTTTCATGTTCCATCATTGGTTTTGCATGTCCGTATCCAAAATGATATTTGTTGAAGTTAGGTTATAAGTAAATAATGTCATCTTGTTAATTTATGCTGTATAATTCTACAGCAATGCATATATTTAATTTAATAATAGACATTACCAAACCCAGTATTTTTATTGGCATGTTTGGTTAATCAAATGGTAAGGTTTTTTAGTCATTTAAGGTAAAGATTTACGTGTATCTATATTGGTATTTGCGAGATTACTTAACTGAACTTAAACAAGACAAAATATATAACTTTCTTCACCATTATGAACTAACTGAGCAAGAAACATGAGTCTACATGATTCTTAATTTTTCATTGTGCCTCAGAGTACAATACTAAACCAGCCAGTCATAGGATTAAATATAGTTTATAGCTCTATTTTGTATAAGTTACCATACAAAAACAGATAATCCCTAGATCATAATTCAGGTCCCTAGATCATATATCTTCAGACAGAACATTTGTACATTTTCATATTGCTTCTGTTTCAGCAAACTGTATTTCCTATTCGCTAGTGAACAATGTTGTAGTCAAATATTAACAGTAGGTAGGATAATAGAAAGATACATAACTCTAAGCCAGGGGTGAAATTCACTTACTTCCCTACCGGTTCACAAATATGCGCAGAGGCTGAAAATCGTTGCAAAAAAAGGGACGTCATGACGTCTGTGCGGGTAGGCGGGGCTTCACACAGTCAGTCCTACCGGATTACGCGATCTGGATAGAACCAGCTGAATTTCACCCCTGCTCTAAGCTAAAGTATGCAAATTTTTAAGAACAAGTAGATGCATGGCAATACAATTCAAGTCCTCTATTCTTTATTGTAGTTTTCATTTAGAAAAAATCAAAGCAGAAACTGTAGTAATTAAAATGTAGACTGGGCTAAAGAGAAAGAAATACTAAAACATGATGAAAACAAAGGTTTTTAAACATTTAAAAAAGATCAGAGCAGCCGTCGAAGGACGAACTAGGTAAATTTGTCTTGAATTTTCAGCAGACGCGCTCCCCAATGGCTACTAGCCTGGTTTCTATTTTTGAAGGGTGTGGTGCCTGAAGGTTCTACTACAGAAAATACCTGCTACACTTTCATCTTGAGGAACATCAGCAGGCCTTTCTGGAATTAGGAGGACATCTTCTCACAAACAATAAGTCAAGCTCAGCCTAGATCAGGGGTGTCAAATTGCCTGCCTGCGGGCCGGGTGCATTATGTGCTGGCCATGCCCATGCCCATGCCCGGTTTAGTGAAGGGAGAAAAAGTGACCAGTCAGGTGGAGACTGGGTATTTTCAAAGATTTCTCCCTCTGCTTGAAAGGAAATTGAATGACTGATACTTCCTTGCAGTTTTTTTCCATCCTATGATAAAAATTGTGGTTTCTTATTTGGGCTCAGTATAATTGTATACTGTCAATTTATTTAATAGATTTATATAACCATCCATCTCAACAAGATGGAATGCCTATTCTTGACCAACGTTTATGCGTGTACATAATTTTGGATTGAGTATGTTTACTTTGCATTTCTAAATTTCAGTTCAGCTCCAAAGACTATGTCAGGAATTCTCTTTTTATTATTTTATTCCATGCAATAAATGCCCAGCAATCTGGAGCGCTACTAGATTCACTACAGAGTTGCACTGTATGGTTTCCATTGTGAATGACCTGCAGTGACACTTCAGCTGTTGCGTTACTTTATCCTGTTTTCCCTCTTCACATTTCAGAAAACGATTTTGCAAGGTTTTGCTTTAAAACAAACTGAAATCCCCATGACATCCAACCTTAAAGAACTGTTGTTTGTTCTTGGCTTCTTCTCACACATAAAATAGATTTGCTCTGCTTAAGTGATGGTGGACTACATTCCTTTCATACCCAGGCAAAATAGTCCTTGGGTAAGATGAGAGCAGTTTTCTTAACTGAAATGTCAGATTATTTAGCAGGGGAAGTTTCTGTTCTTTCTTATGATATGCAAGAAGAATGGAGAAAAGAAGACGGAAACATCAGTTTGCTGGGGCTTATTTGCAAAATCATCAGTCCTCATTAGATCTGAATTGGACTTCTGCTTCTTCTGAGTAGGACTGAGAATTGGACTGAGAAGCCAATATAGCGGCTGGGGGAAAAAGAGAATCTGCCTTGTAAACAGAGCAGTGAATGATTCAAAAATTGGCAGGTCACTTTAATTATTATTTGCTGTTCTATATTTGCTGTTTTACCCTATAGCGGATACAGCCAGCGTGGTGCTCTCAAGTGTTGACGGTTTGACATATTCCCTATCAGATATGATACAGTGTGGGTTAAATGAGCCAACCTGGACATTAAATATAAAGTGAACTTTTTCGGTAGACACAGTATATTTCATGCATTACCGAACATGCAAACTTTCTCAGTAATATAGCAGGCAAATTCCAGGTTGGACATCCTATAAGGAATAAAAAAGAAACTCTTAGGGTTATAATGTACAAAATTGAGGTGTGAGTACACTGGGAATACTTTGTCCAATTCTAGGCATCCTGCCTCAAAATGGAAATCATAGAACTGGAAGAGATTCTGAAAACAGGACCTACAGCACATCCCCTATAAAGATGCAGGTGAAGTATAACATTTGGGACTTATTCTTAGGTGAGAAAAAGCAAATGGAGTTGAGGGATAATTTATTTTATTTATTTATTTATTTGTTCATATTTCTAGACCGCCCTTCTCCTTCACAGGACTCAGGGCGGTTAATTAAACACAAATAAAGTAAACCAATATATGAAGAAAGTAGAAAGTGTGAAATTCTCCCTTTCTGAAAATGCCCAAACCTGTAAATCATCCATGAACGATGGATGAAGGCAATCAGAAAATGAGAAACTCCAGACAAGCAAGAAGACTTTGCTTCATGTGATGAATTTCCCTGAGTATAACTGCAAGGACTAACCAAAGCAGAAAAATAAGTCAGCCGAGAAGTGACAATTAGTATAAATAAAACTTGAATTCTTGAATAAATAGTCTTTACTCAAGCTATTTACATTTGTATTTGAGAGACTAATCACCTCAGATGGAGGTGATGAGGGTTTAATATTAATGTTATTAATAATTAATTTTATAATTAGATTTTTTTACAAAAATATTAATTTAAATATTAATGTTTAATAATAGTACATTTTTCTTTACACATGGACACCTTTTTATTGAGATGAGCCATGAGTGAACAGTACTTCTATAAAGACAGAACTCTCCGTGTTGAGGTAATATGTCCATTCTCCCTCAGCCAGTTGTTTTAATTCTGTCTGCTGGCAGTGCATAGGCACAATTTTATAGCAACTCTGTGGGTTCCCAAAAAGAAATTCTAACCCTTTCCCCTACCATTGGAGCATTAAAAAAAAGAAACATACTATGTGGCATGACTGGGATTAGTGTAGTGCAGGGGTCAGCAACCTTAAACACTCAAAGAGCCACAAAGGTCCCAACCAGAAGCACCCTGTTCAATTCTGGAGCTGATCGGAAGTCTGGTTCTCCCACTATAGAGTCTTCTCCTTATTGCGGCATCCTTTTTCCTCTACCTGTCATAACTGAAAAGCCTATCAATTGTGGAGCCGACTGGAAAACCCGGCCCTTGCCATAGAGTCTCCTCCTGGTGCCCCATGCTTCCACCCCCCCCAACCGGAAGTTCCTCTCAAAATCATGGCACCAACTGGCGACGGTCGGCAGCAGAGGGATGAAAGAGCCACGTGCGGCTCCAGAGCCGCGGGTTGCCGACCCCTGGTGTAGTGTATGGCTGTGAATGATGTCTCTATTTTCAACAGCCCTGTTAATTTACCTGCCCTGAGCTTTGATTTGTTAGCTTTTCGCCTCTAGAGCACTTCACTCACGGAACATTTTTTCATTCAGGCTTATTGAGGCTTATTATAACATAAAAGAGAATGAAAATAAAGATTTTTTTTTAAAAAAGGGGAGGTGCAAGATTTAAAAAAAAAGGAAAAGGGGGAAAAAAAGCACTGATTTCCCACTCTTTCCAAGAGAATAAAACACTCATGTCCCAAAATAACAGTAAGCCAGCCATTTTTTATTGGAAGCCCTCTCATGCATTGAACTTCCGATGCATTCTAGTTTGTTTTTATTTATGTGAGGAACCTTCCAAGATGTTATTTGAAATAATTACCTTCCCTTTATATTTATTTTTAAGTGAAATGTCAATATGGTACAATAACAATAAATAAAGTTATGTTTAATCAAGCCTTGGGATTATCATTGCTAAACTGAGACAGGAAGACCAGAGAAGAGAGAGATAACGCTAGTAACTTGAATGGAAATGATTTTGTGTGTGTATTTTAGTGGTAAAGATTACTGTCCCCTGCCAGTTTTAGCTTTTACTGATTTACTAATTAAGAATAATTTTTCCTATTGAAATGTCGTCATGCCTACTGCTGTAGGAGTAGAAGTGTTCTCAATTAGAAAGCTGGAGGTGTTTGCCTGGAGAAAGGAAAAACTCAGAAGCTAAAGATGAGCCAAATTATTCAAGGCTGGAATCCTTTTGTTTTTTGCTTTTAAAAAAAAAATGCTGTGGAGAATGATTACAAAAGATTTGCTGAAAAATGACGAAGTTTGAATTTCAGATGGAAACTACCGGTAGTTTAATGAATGCAATCCTTTTAATTAAACTGAGGACGTTGGGTTGGGAAGCAGGTGCCCCTAGATGTTGGTTTTGCCCATCCTTCCTTTGATCCTGATTCCTCTGTGAGTGTGTGTATGTGCGTGCATGCACATGCACGCCCGTAGGGACGCCCTTCTCTGCAAGCAGAATGTTTAAGCATTCTTCTCAGATGCTTAAGGGTTTAGTTTAACAGATTTTTTTTCTATTTAGTTATATATTTGTGGTATTTTTATACCACCTCATTCATGTTTGACTCCAAGTAGTTTCTTGGCTTGGAATCTGCTATTTTAATTGCTGTGATATTACTTTGCTTTTGAAACAGTTCTGTATTTCACACCTTGTGAATAAATATATGTAGAGCAAGCTTAATGTTGTGATTGACGTGTTAAAGAGAGGGAATAGGATATTTCAGTTACCTGTATTGAAATGTATACAGTTGTAAAGATAATATATGCAGACCTGTCCTAATTAGTCAATATTTCCAGGGACCTCCCATAGCAGGATCCAGGTTGCAATGACAATCCAAATATGCCGACATTGTAAACCACTTAGAGAGGGATATAAAACATTTTGGGGCAGTATATAAGTGCTATTGGTATTGCTAAAGGAGATAATATTTGTAGCTCGGAGTAGAAATGAGAGTCATTGGTGCTCTTATGTTGGTTGCTTTCTTGCAGACGTTTCATTCACCAAACTAGGTAACATCATCAGCTCTGATGATGTTACCTAATTTGGGTAATGAAACGTCCACAAAAAAACAACCAAAGAGCACCAAGTACCCCACATTGTTAGTTTTATTGTGATCATTTTATTTAAGGGATATTTTACCCCTTTTGTCTTATAAAGCAGGGGGTCCCAACCGCCAGGTCGTGGACCAGCATCAGTCCCTGCCATACTAAAAACTGGGCCACACAAATGAGTGAACCCTATCCGCGCATGTGCGGGATGCAGGCAGCACACGAAACCATATTCCCTCTCGCCGGTGGAAAATTCTCTCTCCTCGGAATCGGTCCCTGGCGCTTGAAAAGTTGGGGGCCCACTGATATAAAGTATTTTTTATAAAGTAAAATAACCCCATAATCCATTACAGAAATAGTACATTTGGCACCGAAATTCTCAGAGGAAGTAAGATGATATGTAATTCATGCTTTGCAAGGAGAAAATGTAAATGATTGCCTCTCAGTAGATTCAGTGCTCCCTTCCTTAGATGGATTCTTACATATATTTGTATTTTTGTTGGCTCAGGAAAATTATTTTATGGAAGATGTTTACTTAGAACAGACTGATAAATGACTGGTTTCTTAGATGTTTTGGAGAGTAGCTTTAGTATCAGCGGAACAGGATTGCTATTGTTCTTATTATCCAAATAGAAAGGATCTATTATCATGTGTGAAAACTCAGTAAAATGAAATTGGCCTTGTTTGCACAATACACTTACTTGAGGGGTATTGAAATTCAAAGACCCAGTCAGTTAACCCTCAGGAGTCTAAAAAAGAACCAGATGCTTGGGGGGCTAAAATTACTCAATGAACTAACTTTTCTTGTGTTGCGTAAACCATTTACTGGAAGGTTAATTTAGTCTATGATCTACAGAGGCCTTATGAGGATAGGAAGTGCCATCAGAGCATTACATTATTTACTGTATTTATCCAAACGGATGATTGTTCCCCCGCTCCCAAAAATGTGAAGTGCGACAGAAATTCTTGGGTGCTGATCTTCTTTACCAACTTAGGGGAACTGACTACATATGAAACAAATACAGGAAAGTGGGACAGGGGAAAAAAAGTCATTGATTACTTGTAAAATAAAATACCTTTGTCACAAAACTCATTCATAGGCACCTGCACCTACAACCACAACCATTCTTACTTAGTTACCCAGACCACTCTCACAAATAAAATCACACAAGTAACCTACCTTTCTTTCCCTGCTTGCAGCAAATGCTGCAAAAACAAAGGTGAAATTAGGATGGATGGATGGATGGATGGA
>JANHFK010002265.1:120740-131547 GCA_036250565.1 Sibynophis collaris | reverse complement strand
TCTACAATAAATGGACTTTTGAAACATGATCGTTTGGAGTTCGTCCTTTGAAGGGAGGGTTTCTGGAACCCTGACAAGCAATTTCAAATTGCTATTTAATATATTAATAAATTATACACCCATGCCTTTCAGATAGAGAGCCAGTTTGATGTAGTGGTTAAGGCATCAGTCTAGAAACCAGGAGACTTTGAGTTCTAGTTCTGCCTTGGACGTGAAGTCAACTGGGTGACTATAGGCCAGTCACTTTTTCTCAGCCCTAGAAAGGAAATAAATGGCAAATGACTTTTGAAAACCCCTGCCAAGAAAACTGCAAGGACTTATCCAGGCAATCTCTAAGATTATGACATGATTGAACAGAAGAGAAAAATTAATCTTTCAGATGACCATAATCTTTCTGTAATTTTTGTTCATACATACATATCCCTATTGAGAAAAGTTCCTTTTTAATCTTAATTAAACACTTTCTTGTAGCTAGTTCTTTCCCTTATTACCCCTTGCTGAAGGCAATAGCTGATTTTGATAGATTGAAATAAAATAGTGATGAAAGTCAAACTTAGAAGCCCAAACTGAGAATCTTAATCATAGAAACCCAAAAGTAATTGAGAGACTTGTCTCTTAATCCTTTTCCATGCTCAAGAGATTTAATAAAAGACAGACTCTGCAAGGAGGTTTTATAGAAAGCCTTGAAAGGACTAAGCAGCAATAGGATAGACTGATAAGACCCATCTGTTCTCCGAAAAGTTATCTTGGGCTGTTTAAATTGGCAAAGAGATATATTGTTGATTTTTCACTGATTCTGATTACAATGGGCTTTACTGTTTTATCTGTGTACCAATGGTATCGTTAGGACTATTCCAACATTATTTTATGTATTCTGTGGTTAGTTTAAGGTGCTACTGGTTGGGAACTCCATATTTAAATATGATTACTACACTTTTGGAAGAGTATTCTTTCAATTATTTAGAAAAAAAAAGACAAGAGAGGCAGCTGTGAAAACACTTCAGGGTCATTTGGGGATTTAGTTAAGAATGAAGCTTGTATCACTGCCAAAATAATCTTTCAGGTTAAAGGCAAGTCAAGATAATATCTGTTTACTTTTTACTTATTTACTATTCATATTAAATATAATTTCCTGGACATACACTTTGTGTACATCTTAAAATACACTCCCTGGGTTGTTTCCAAAGAAATTCTATTTATTCATACTTAAATAGAAATATTTCAATTTGTGGCAATTTAAAGATTAACAATCTCATTGTGGTATAAGAACACCTCACTAGATAGATTGTGTATTATCTTGAGATGGGAGCTTATGTATGTGCATTCATTATTTTGGTTTGGGTGGGTAAAGATGTACCAACCAGTGACTTGAACAGCAAAGTGAATTCATGATCATATGCAGCACCATAAGAACCACTGGTTTCTCTTTAATCCAAACTAACATGGTGGCATCTCTTCAAGACAGGCCAGATCAAGGATAGGCACAGCAGAAATTACAAAATATTCTTTATTTTTGTAGGCTAGAAATAAATCCTTCCCCATTTCCAAAGACTGGTTTTAATTCACTCATACACTGCTATCTTGAGGAATCGATACATATAAAAATACTGTGTGGGTGTGTGGGTGTGGGTGTGTATGTTGTGTGTGTGTCTGTGTGTATAGAATGTAAATAATGGTTGGCTGTGTTAATAATTATGGAATTCAAAATTAAGCCGACTACTATTAGAAAACACATGAAATGGGGAAAGGAGATTGAGCAGTTTGATAGGAAAGGTAAGAATTTACCTTGCTTGTGGAGTTTAGAGCAAAGTGGAAGGGCCTGTTTCTTCCTATTTACACAAAACATTTTTTCTGAACCAGTTCTAGGAATGATAATCTCCTCCAACATATATCCCATCTCTGTATGTTCTGAGGAGTCTCAATTGCCATATGGAGATAGTATAATCAGGGATATGGGGAGAAGTTAAGAATTGAAGAGCAAATTGCATTAATATTGCAGGCATAAATAAACAAGAGCCACAATCTATCTTCACAGAAGACTTTCAAAGATGACTTTTCAAATATTTCAAAATGTTCAGCTTTTCCCTACCACTTTGTCACTACATTGTAATTAAATTAAAGAGCATGACCCAGTCTTGCCACAGGAAAATGCATTTGAATTGCAACTGAAATTATTTTCAAGCAAGGATGCTATTTATAGTATCAGGCTATTTTTTATGCTAGATTTGCAATATTTCTGGTATCCACACAACATTCCTGAAGGCTAGCAAGGCTGAGCCCTTCAGAAACATCACTTTCGCTAGCTGTGTGGCTGTACCTTGCGTCAGCTTGGCCTGCCTGTCAGCAGCTGCACAAAAAGGCAAAAGACCCAGGCGTTGTGGAACAGGGAGAGGGGGCCTAGGCCTTCTGGGCATGGAGCCGCAAGGAGAAGTAGGCAGGAAGCAGGCTGAGGCCTCCAAGGCCTCAACAGCTTTGCACATGCTGTTGGGTCACTTGGGCAAATGAGCTGGGGAGGGAAGAGATAGGCAAACTGATAGGAGTTGTACCTCTCCCCCACAGTTGCAAGGATGTACATGCTGCCAAGCACCTGAATTTTGATCACATGACCAGAGAGGTGCTGCAACAGTTGTGGCTTCTGACAATGGTTGTAATTCCCTTTGCTCAGTGTTGATGTAATTTCAAACAGTTGCTGAACAAACTGAGGCAGTAAATTGAGGTCTCCCTGTATAATACCTAATCAAAATAGTAAAGCAACCAACTTTGACATATATGGATTTCTTACAGAATGTTTTGATAAAGTCCCAAGATAATACTTACATTGGGAATTGCATACTTAGCATGTCATTTGCAGTCAGGTTTATCAATCTTTAGTTTTTTCTGAATATGGTTTCATCTGGCTGTGACATAAACCACTTAATAATGTCAATTTTCTGTTTTCCCCTTTATTCTGTTTCATATATCTGACACTTTCATTTTCAACAAAACAGGTTACTGGTTCTAAGGTAGTCGAGAGGAAGCATACAGAGAAGGAAAACAGATGTAGAGAAAGTGTTTTCCTGTGTAATTATTACCCCACTGTTGTTAGCTACAATTTCTGGTTTTTATTAAAACATTCACAAAAATATACTAACATTTTGCAGTTGAAGTTGCTAAGAGGAAATGGAGAAAGTTAGCATCATCTTGCTGTCGAGCTGGTCTTTCTCGCATGATCGCCATCCATCATAATGACATTGCCACTTTGAGAATGTTACTTCTCAATCTGCTGTATGCCCATATATTTCCTAAACTTTGCCATTCATTCTTTTGTTCATTCATTCATTTTGTGTGCCACCCATCTCGTCTAGAGGCATTCTTCTACTTTGTTCCTTTAAAATAGTGGTCCCCAACCTGGTGGCCAGGCAAGGGGGAGAAGGAAACCATCCCACTGCTCACACAAATCAAGCTGCGCATATGCGCTGGCCCACTGCTCATATTAGTTGTGCTCTGCCCGTGTGAGCCAGCTGCTCACACGGCCAGTTCCAAACAGGCCACGGTTTGGTAGTGGCCCTTGGTCTGGGGGTTGGGGACCCCTACTTTGAAATTTTCTCATATTGTTTTATAGTCAAGTAAATGTAGGATTCTATGGGAATCAGTGGGCTGGATTCATGCATTGTGCTAAATCACAGCTTCTTTCATTATAGTTTAGGTAAGCAACCATTGGCGAAACATGCACAATACACTAAACCATAAACCATGATTTAGAAATCATAAATCACAAGGGCTGCCTGAATTGATATAATATTCTAGATCAAGGCAAAGAACAGCCACAATACAACATAGCAGTCCTCCCTTGAAATATTCTTCAACATTTTCTGGCAGAGAAAATTTTGGAAAAGTCTTTCTTTTGTATAATTACAGATGGATCCACATTAGAAGAAAAATGAGTTGTGTATATTGAAGAAAATTCATTGCAGAGTTCACTGAACTTTTAAAATATGTATTGCTTTCCACTTTTGTTTAAACGAATTCCTTTGAAAGATAATGATTTCTCAGTATTCAAAAACTGAAGTGCTTTGTTATGTACTGACATTGGTATCTCTGCTGATAGATGATCCAGTGAAATTTCCTTTAACAAAATAATTATCTGGCTATTTGCCTTAACCTAAAGAGGAAAAAGCTATTTTTTGTTCATTTATTATTTTTCAGCTTAAAATAAATGTGTACACTTCACTTCCACCCCCGACGCAATGATATTCAGCTAGAAAAGAGAATGCAGAGGTAGCACTGTTACAAATGTGGATGTTGTTTTTTCTGGGTCTTTAAAAATAGATTAGCCTCCAAATAAGCCTCATTTGTTCCACATAAAATATATAGTTTTACATTATTAGAATGAACATTACCACTTCAATATAATGCAACCCTAACTAATCTGATTTAGAAAATAAGCTGGAACAGATCTGATTATACTACTCAGATGGGGACTTCCTAGCAATGCCAGGACTGCAGGAGTTGAATTAAGAATGCTGCACAAATTTATTTTCTTGTTGCCTTTCTTTCTTGGTTTTCTCAAGAATTTCTCACAAATAATCAATTTAATTGGTAGTGTTAAACCATTTAGCTAACAATAGTGGATTAATCCTCCCAACTACAAGCAATAGTAAAATGAACTTCTAGTAATAATAATGTCTATATTTCTAATGTAATTATCATTTCAGTATTCCACTATGGTGCAATGCTCTTAACATACTACTGTTTCCATTAGTAGAAGTATTTTGCTAAATTGTACCCTGTGGAAGACAGATTGAAAGCTAGGCTTTCCCAGAGTAGGAAAGCCATTTATATCAATAATCAAGTACAACCTAACACTAACCAAAGTGTCTATTAAGCCATAAAAGGAGTGGGATTTAAATGACAAAGGTATAAGATAGCCCTCCTGTTTACAGAAAGCAAATAATTGTTTTAAGTGGCTTCACCTTAGGAACTTGGCCATGTCAACTACCTTGTATAGAGTTCCTTTTTCTAATGTAATTTTATTAAAAATTATAATTAAAAAGGTAAAAACTAATACAGACTAAGAAAAAGAAAAAAGAAAAGAAAAAAATAGAAAGTGCAGAAAATGAAAACAGCAAAGTAAGAATATAGAGATGAAAAGAAATATATAAAGAAATTACTTCCCCTTTGATGTCAAGTTTAAAATATTTTGAACTTTTCTTATAATAAAACAAATGATCTCTTCTTCTCATATCTCATCTCTTATCTATATAAAAAAAAAACCTCAAACCTCATCATTCAGTTTTGATCAGCAAAAGTTCATCAAGGGTTACCAGAGATAATAACATTATGTGTCAGGAAGCAGAAATCTGCGGTTGAAAATTATTATAGGATAAGATCTAAACACGGAAAATAGGGAACAGAATTATTCAGAGGATAGAATAGGACAGTTGTTGTATCGTGTCCCTGGGAAGCTTTGCTTTCAAGAATTAACATAATATATTAAATTATATCACCTATGTGCTTAATGACACAAAAGATTTGCTTTATGAATGCAACCATTCACTCTCCTTAATTTTTATTTATTTATTTTTAAAATAGTTTTATCATATGTATTAACAAGGTACAGATAAATAGTTTCAGTTTTTTAAATATTCCATGGCACTTGGGAGGCATATTATATGAAGTTATGCCTACTTTCTAAACAGTATGCATATCAGGGGTGAAATCCAGCAGGTTCTGACAGGTCCTGGAGAACTGGAAGCGGAAATTTTGAGTAGTTCGGAGAACTGGCAAATGCCACATTTGGCTGACCCCAGAGTGGGGTGGGAATGGAGATTTTGCAGTATCCTTCCCCTGCCATGCCCACCAGGCCACACCAAGCCCACCAAGCCTTGCCCACCGAACCGGTAGTAAAAAAAATTGGATTTCACCAGTGATGCATATGTACAATACTTCACACCTTCTAGACCAGGGGTGTCAAACATGATTTCATTGAGGGCCACATCAGGGTTGTGTTTGACCTCAGGGGATGGGGGGCATGGCCAGGGTGGGCATGGCCAGCTCAATGTCACTCATGTTGGGGGCGCCTTTGGTGGCCCGAGTGCTCTGCCAGCAAAAACAGTCTCCTGATCTCCATTTCTGGCTGCAATGGCCCCCTGCAATCCTCTGCCTGAAAAACAGAGCCCAGGAGGGTCGCATGTGGCCCTCCAGAGCTCCGTTTTCACTGGCAGAGGCACCACAGGCCAGTCCTTTACTGTTTCCAGGGCAGCCCCACGGGCCACATCTAAGCACCCTGCAGGCCTGATCCGGCCCCGGGCCTTGAGTTTGACACCCCTGTTCTAGATAAAGATGTGCTTCTTTTCTTTTACATATTGAGCAAAAAGGTTATTAGGTTTTCAGTATTTTATGATCTGTTCTAGATTTTACTCCAGGAAATAGGGAACAATGTATTCATATCATGGAATGTAAATTAGGATCCTTCTTTGTGCCTTGTAAAGAACCAACCCATAGAAGCCACAGAAGCTCTGAAAAATTTGTTTGCCTATTTTTAAATAGGCTTTTTCTTAGGAGATAAAACAGAATAGCCTTCCTTAAACTTTCTACCTTCCTGACATGATGAAGCTATTAATCCCAGCAGGTGGTCTATTCTGGAAGTGATAGTCTTGAGATTTGGTGGACTACACATTGGAGAAACCAGTAGTAAAGAGCTAGCCTTCTCATGCAAAGAACTATGTTTAGTTTAGCAGGACTAAAGAATGTATTGTGACCGATTCATACATCTCACTACCACAATTGGACAGATTCACAAGCCATAAGCCAGGGGTTTTGCGCTTAAAGCCCCATATCCATGAGATGTCTGAGATCCATGAGTTTGTCCCCTGGTGTTTCCAATTGCAGTTTTTACTATGATGGAAACAACATCGTTTTAAAAATCTGTGGAGAGTGATGAAACTATTTCAACTTACTTAAATATACATGCAAATGGCATGAAGTCGGGTGAACTTTTATCCGGGAAAAACCCATAATATTTTTTGAAACAGACTCCATCTATGCAAAGGCTAAATCTTGGACTGTAAAACCTTGTTCCTCTCTAATGAAAGCAATCTATATCTCCCAATGGAGGAAGCCAAAGCTAAGCAAATTACATTATGACTTTGAATGATGCATGAACCAAACCAGTATTTCATGCTACTGAGGGCAATGCCTGTTTTGAGTAGGGCTGAAGAAATGTTCAAATAATGTCTCTTTGTTTTTCTGAACCCAACCTGCCTGGGCTTGCTAAGAGCTTTAGCATACAACTGGTCCTGTTAACATTCTGGGTATATAGAGAGATTTTTTAAAATTAAACTCAATTTTGTGTGCTTAGCGGTTGAACTGGAGCAGGAGATGATGGTGCAATTTTGGGGATGGGGGGAAATTTCTTTGTATTTTTATGACAAAATTATGTATTAAGTTATGGTTTTAATTACATGTTTTTGTTGGTTCGTCACCAACAAAACTGTCATTTCACTGGAAAAAATTGTGATATTAATTGAATAAGCAAACCAGCAGTATAGGGATGTGTGGTGCTAGATATGCATCTCTTTAAATCAAGGGTTCCATTTTTCAAGTTGCTGCCCTTATCAACGATTGCCCAAATGAATAATAGACAGATATCTTCTGTAATAAGAGCCTAGTGATGTATATTTCTACCATGCCTATAAAGAAACCTGCACTCTTAGCATTCTATGAATATTTCTGTGTTTTGACCATATACTTCAAGTCATGGGCCATCTGGAGCGCTCTGTGTAGGCTGCTTTCATCAGCTGCCTCTTGCTTTAGTGCTCTTCATGTGCCCTTTCACTGACATTAGAAATTCAAAAGAGCATCTTGAAACAGCAAGGGCTATCGAATCAGAAATGTTACTGAGATGTGCTAGCAGAGTTGCAAAATGAGAAGGCATTTTAAAATAATGTGGCTGAAATTTATTTTCAGGGAGCTAAAGAAGTTGCTTGGGCTGAGATACCAGACAGGGGAGTTCTTTGTAAACTAGACTTCCCTCCAGGGATAGATTCTACTTACCTTTGCTACCAGTTCATAACGGGAGCGTGCGCAATGCTTCTGTACATGCTCAGAGTGTCTGTGATGACGTCTGGGCGGGTGGGTGGAGCCTCCCGCCACTGTTACAACCGTTCTAAGAACCGGACCGAACCGGTAGGAACCCACTACTGGCTTTCCCGCTCTAAATGATATCAGTCTGGTGAGAACTCACATCACCAGTCCTTACATTTAGTTTTTTTATTTCTTCCGTTTACAAAACAGCCTGGAAAACCTCTGACATGAAAACTGTGGCTGGATCCCATTGGATCTGAATGCCATTAAATTCTTTGATCTGGCAGCTTTTTTCGAGAATACCTGACATGTGATGGAAAGGCAGACTTTCCTAACTTGGGGAATTTTGAGCTAATATGGGTTTTGATCTCAGAAACTCAGCAATGGTTGTGCTAGTCAAGGAATTCTGGAAATTGGGATCCATAAATCAGGAAAGATGATAATCAATCTTGTCAGTAATAATGTGTTCTGTATATTTGAAACTAGACTACTATAATCTAGAATTTTCTAGGATGTTGCTAATTCTCAGAATTGTAGCCCAGACATAACTGAATAACAACAGATTGGGAAAAGCTTGTTAAATACATGCTGAGAAAATGTGCTCTAAAATCATTGGCTCTGAGACCTAACTTGAACTTGGACACAATTTGTAATGGTCATTCATTAGACAACTGGCTATATTTCTGTATCATTTCTTTCTGAAAGGGGAGAAGATGGTTCATGTCCTTCTCATCACAATTAGAATCCATCAACCTTAATTTGAATTCCTGTTGTTTGTCTAGCATGGCCCATAGTAATTCAGCAGTCAAATTGATTTTCAGAGGAGTAAAAGATGAGTAATTATCTTTCTATCTGAACATTTGGGAACCCATTTGTAGAATAGATTCCTAGAAGATTAATTCTGGGAGGATAACCTAGCTGGGCTTTTTTTTGGAGGACGGGGGAGATACAGCTGAAAAGGGAAAAGATTAAAGAATATGTGCTAGTCTAATTATCAGTTAACAGACTGAAAGTTTCCTAGATCAACCTGTTAGTAAGCACTTCCTTCCTTTTGTTTTAAAATAGTATTGGAAAATTATGTTCCCATAAGAACTGAACATGTTCCCACAGATTAGAAAAAATAGGCAGAAAGAACTCTGCAATAAATTTCTTCCTTTTATTTAATAAATAGGATCAACAGAATGTTGTCTAATGCACCCTAATATTTGCAGAGCTAATGTTTAAAATGACTCAACACAATAAAGCAATATTTATGTTAAAGCTTCTAAAGTTAGAAAAAATAATTCTTAACAGTTTTCTGTTATAAAAAAGAAAAGGATACAAGCGAGAGAGAAAGAATCAGGTTAGAAATCAGGAGACTATGCATTCTAGTTCCACCTAGAACTAGTGAAAACCAGCTGGGTGATTTTTGGGCTGATCACCTACCTCACAGGATTGTTGTTATGGGGAAAATATGAAGAGAAAAGGTATGTTTGCTGCAGAAAAGCAGAAGTATAATAGTAAAAATGCTATATTAAAAGTAAGCATTTAAAGAGCCTTGCAGTAAAAATCTCTGCAAATTTAGAGAAGAGAGTGTTGAGCATGGCACCATAACAAAGAAGACCCAGCTGTCAGCCTTTGGCAGTAACTCTTGGAATACATACCTCAACTTCCCCTTATGAGTGATTGACAAAAGTATATAACAATGAAGGCAATCATGCAGATATTCAAGTCCCAAGTTATTTAGGGCTTCATAGGTGTTAACTAGAACCTTGAACGTAACTTGGTAACTGATAGCCAATGTGCCAGGTGAGGGGTCCTTGGTACACTCTGAGCTTGCTTGTTTTCTTGCAGATGTTTCATTACCCAAACTAGGTAACATCATCAGTGCTAGTAAGGAGTGCATTTTGCTGTCAGTTTATATTCTGGTGTCTTGCCAATCTGTGTGGGATGGGACAGTCTTAGAGATTCTTTGGTTGGGCTGATAGCTCTTTGGCAGTTTCTTGATTGGGCTATTATTTACTTGATTGTTGGTCTGATGTTAACCTTGGAGTTAATCTATGCTGATTGCTGGTGGAGAGGTAGTGGAGTGTTTGGTTACTATAAGTGGTATTTCTGTAGACTTGTGTTTCTAATTTACAATTGTGGTCTCTGCTAATCGGGATGTCCAAGAAAGGTAGCGAGTTGTTGTTTTCTTCTTCTCTGGTAAACTGGATTCCCTTAAAAATGTTGTTGATAGTTCTATGGGTGTTCTCTAATTGGTCTTTTTTTATTATTGTGAAGGTACATATCCGATCCATATTTTCAGTTGTATTTGTAGAAGTGCTATGGCCGTGATGGCGAACCTATGGCACGCATGCCACAGGTGGCACGCGAAGCCATATTGGTGGGCATTGCCCCAGCTCAGCTGTGTGCGCTGGCCAGCTGATTTTCAGGCTTTCCGGGCCCACCGGAAGTCAGGAAACAGGCTGTTTCCAGCCTCCGGGGGGGGAGGAGGCTGTTTTCGCCGTCCCCAGACTCCTAGAAAGCCTCTGGAGCCTGGGGAGGGCGAAAAACGGGCCCACTGGGCCATCATGTGCCAAAAGTGTGTGGGGGTCATGTGTCCATGCACAAGGGGTGGGGCATATTGAATTGTGGGTGTGGGTGTGGGTGTGGGCACATGCACGCATGACCCCCCCTCCCACTCCCCTTGCTTTTGGCACCCCATGGCAAAAAGATTAGCCATCACTGTGCTATGGCTTCTAGATGTTGCATGACGACCTCC
>JANHFK010002265.1:43878-80947 GCA_036250565.1 Sibynophis collaris | reverse complement strand
ATGAAGGCTATTGCTTAGTGCATTGTAAGCCGCCCTGAGTCTTCGGAGAAGGGCAGCATATAAATCAAATTAATAAATAATAATAATAAAGGTTAGAAGCCAGCGACCATGAGTTTTAGATCTGCTTTGGTCATGAAAACCAGCTGGGTGACTTTGGCCCAGTCACTCTTTCTCTCAGTCCAACAGACCACACAGGGGAAAATAGGGTGCATTGGATATATTCACTTGAGTGTTTGTAAAAATAATAAAGGCAGGAACTAAAAAAAATAAAATAAAGATATCAGCAATTTCTTGGAAAGTTCCCATTTGAAAGAGTTTGTCCCCCTGGAACAATTGGGATAGTTAAAGTTTCCCATTGCTCATTTGTCTTTGAAAAATCTGCAATAACATAATTTATAGAATAGAATAGAATAGAATAGAATAGAATAACAGAGTTGGAAGGGACCTGGAGGTCTTCTAGTCCAACCCCCTGCCTAGGCAGGAAACCTTACATCACTTTCTAGACTAAGGGAGACGTGATAGCAGTCCGATACTTAAAGAACTGTAACAAAGAAGGCTTGGACATTGTTTTCATGGGCTCTGAGGATGGTAAAAAAACCCTGAGGTGGGACCTTTACAGAGGGAGACCCAAATTTAAAAGCAGAATATTTTGCCAAGTGTCAGGACAGTGATCAGGTGCCCTGGCAATGAATTCTTTTGGATCCCAGACAATAAGCCCCCCAGTAAATAAAGGGGTTTTAAGCTTTATTATTATTATTCAAACAGATTGAAAAGCATAACATAAAAAGCCTACGTACCAAACAAGGTAACATCTCTCACAAGCTGCCAGAAGCTCCTTAATAACAACCACAATGATACCCCAAAGCAACAACAACAACAGCTCGAAGGTTTTTATCAAAACCTGGCACCATGATTTCATGGCCTTGCTATGACCAGGAGACTGCAAGACCTGACCTTGTCTGGCTGGCATGTGATTCTGGGATGGGAATCTGAGGCTTTCACAACAAGAAAAGGCTTAAAGCTATATGAAGATTCCTCCCCTGTCTCCCTTATTCAGCAAGCAAGAGGGAGTGGGGGGGGAAGCAGATGAGCTCAGAATACCCATGGAGAAGATTCTCAATCATTGTCCCAAAGGTGCTTTTTCCAAAAGGTAACTGGAGTTTCTTGGTTTTGTTCTTTGAAAATGTTTCGCTTTTCATCCAAGAAGCTTCTTCAGTTCCTCATCCAAGTAGAAATTTTTTGGATGAGAGGCGACACATTTTCAAAAAAAAAAAAACCCAAGAAACTCCAGTTGCCTTTTTAAAAAAAGCAACTTTGGGATGACCAGTTCAAAATGAGCTCTAAACTTTTAGGTTTTTCTTACTGTGAAGGAGAAATGAAAATATGTCACTGACTCCGCAAAATAACCATGGTCTTCCTATATTTCCATCAGAGAGGAGGGACATCCTTATAGTGAGAGTTATTAAGCAGTGGAACCAACTTGCTTCCTGAACTCATGGGTGAACCTAGACTGAAGGTTTTCAGACAACGATTGGAGAACTATTGTCTAGAATGGTCTAAAATTCCATTAGAAGACCTCCTAAGTACCTTCCAATCCAATGATTCTATGATTTTATTTTAAATCTGAAAGGGAGAAATGTTAGAGTCAAATTGGTTTATTAATAATTCCTTTAGCTGTTCTGTTAACAAAGCTGCAATCCAATATTTGCCTGCATGCCTACAATCCTACATTTGCTTACATGAGGAATTAGTTTCACTAAATTCAGTGGGATTTAATTCTGAAGAGACATATATAAAATCTAGTGCAAATATAATAAAGGTTTAGTGTAAGCATAATAAAACTTGCTATTCAGGATCATGCTTCTGTACAGTTTGAGAGTCAGGTAAATACTGCTTTGAAAACATTATTCAATATGGAGAATATATTGTATGTACAGTATTTGTTCAAGAATCTACTATATAAGCAGCTGGCAACTAGACTACTAGCCTTCCAAGAATATTTTTGCCCTATCTTTAAGCAACCTCAAATTTTAATTGTTAAAATTAGAATATGCAAATTAGCAACATATAGTCTAGCTGTTAATGAGGTGTCATATTTTATGCTTTGATGGAGGTGCAAAGAAATGAGTTGTGAAATTTGTTTTCCACAAAAGGAGCTATTTTGTGCGTCTTAATTATACTCCATTTAATAATATGTAATTTTTATATCAAGAAACATACAGGAGAGATGGTTGACTCTTTTATTTATCCATTTATTTAATCAATTTATGTAGGCATCCAATATGTGCACTTCAGGGCAGGAAGATAAAAACTAAACAATAACAACCATTGATCCTGACCTGAGGGGAGAAAGCTGTGTCTGAAAAGACAGGTACAGTTGAGGCTATTCAAATCTCAGGGAAAGTGCTCTTCTGGAGGATAGATGCAGTGTCAGAAAAGACACATCTCCTTGGTCCCACCAGAAGACACTATTTAAAATATGGCACCCAGACCTCAGACAGCCAAGCATTGAGATCTTTAAGTAGGATTAGCACATTGATTATACCTATCGCCCAGTGGTGAAATCCCCCCAGTTCTATCCGGTTCTCTGAACCAGTACTGCTGGCGGCGGGAGGCTCCACCCACCTGCTGGGATGTCATTATGTCCCTTTTTTAACCATCTGCGTATGCACAGAAGGTTCTGTGTATGCGCAGAAGAGGCGCATGCATAGTGCGTGCGCGCTCCCATGCGGGAGCACACCCAAACTAGTAGCGAAGGTAAGTCGATTTCACCACTGCTATCGACATACTGATAAGTGCTCTCAGCCAGCAGCCTCATGTACAGGAGCTGGAGCAGAACCAATCCATGAGATATATCCCCTCACAGTAGAGACTTCTCTTTCCCATCAACACTGACTTAAATTGCCCCTGGAAGAAAGCAGAACCATTGTAACATTATGTCACTCATCCCCAACCCCTTGAGTTTGTCCAAAAGGATACCATGATCAATAGTATTACTTAGAGATCAAGAAGGGTTACACACACCCCATTCTGAACCTGTTGCAGGTCATCAAAAAGTGCAATCAATGGCACCTTGGTACTACATCCTGTTCTACTAGATTGAAGTGGTCCATACAATCCACTTTCTCCAGAGTTCTCTGAAGCTTCAGGGTGACCACCTTCTCAATCACCTTCTCCAGAAAGAGAAAGTTGGAGACAGATTTTAAAAAGTATCTAACACTGTATAGTCTAGCAATGACTCCTTAACTGACGGCAGAACTACCTGTCTCTCACTACTGGTTGGACCCACCTGCAGATCATTTCCTAGGAGGCTTTGATGAGCTAGGATTCTAACACGCAGGTGTTCTGCCCTTAACTTTATCAGGGCCAACTGGCACAGATCCTTTCCAAATAATCTTGATGGATCCATATCTCACTTAGCTGAATCAGAACAGCTGTAAACCAACCCAGAATGAATCCAATAAACTTTTTCTGCAGATGCCTCAAATAGTCCTCATAGCAATCCTTCAAAGGTATTCTAACCAATCCTTTCCTAGGAGAGCCATTGGACAACAATCCACCGACACAATAAGAGTGGAGAAATCATTGCATTTTGCTGCTTTTATTGTCACCGTGTAATCCTTATCAGAGGCTCTTAGACCAGTGTTCCATCAGCGTTGTTCTTCATCTCCAATGACACACTAAGAATTTCTTGTGCTATTTCATCTCCCCAAAATTTCTCTAAAAACTAGGTGGTGATTAGGATCCGATTAGGATCCACATGCAGGAAGAGATCAACTTTAGGGCATTATTCATCCTTTTATGAACTTCTGGAATAGTTAGTCTGGAATAGTAGTTTTTATGTAAGAAATGGGAGAGCTACATTGAAAAAACAAAACAGATTTCTTAGACTGCAAATTAATGAATGTATGTAGGGAACTGAATTACTAGAAAAACTTTTCCATCCACAACTGAATGGTAATTACCCTATTTGCTCAGGTGATGCTCACAGAACGAAAGGGAACAGAAGAATTGTATGCAGTCAAAATATTGAAAAAAGATGTGGTGATTCAAGATGATGATGTAGAGTGTACCATGGTTGAAAAGCGAGTTCTAGCTTTGATGGACAAACCTCCTTTCTTAACGCAGCTTCACTCTTGCTTCCAGACTGTGGTATGTGTTCATATGGCTTCCTTGTGCTGTGATTTCTAACACACACAGTATTTGATGTACTGACATCACAGAGCTTTTGACCTGTGTCAGTGAAAATGGGGTGAGGTATGGTGATAAATAATATACAATAGTTCTGTCAGCGGATCTGTTTATATATCAGCAGAAAGAAATGGAAAACCATCAGTTGGTTAGCATTTCTTTTGAATATCTGCTAGTAGATGATGGATGGATGGATGGATGGATGGATGGATGGATGGATGGATGGACAGACATGGTTGACATTCCTTGCATTTTGTTTTATTTGTTTTATTTTATTTGTCATGGAATTGCACAATAGCTATCCAGATGAAGTTGGAGACACCAAAACAAACTTGTAGTCTCTCTCTCTCTCGCTCTACACACACACACACACACACACACACACACACAAACAACATTCAAATTGACAGCAGTTTTTGTCATCATCCAGAAAGAAGTAACACAAGATAGTCAGGAACATCGTGAGGTAAATTAAACAATATACAAACACACAGAAGAAAAAGGAGGGGGAAAAGGGAAACTCCCCCTTTATACTTACAGCAACCAATCATAGCGTAGATTGCCTCATACATGAGTCAGCACTCTCTAACCAATCAATTACAACTGTGTGTTCTGCCCTATTACAGACTTTACCGCTCCAGCTACTAAATTCAACGTTCTAACATTTTATTTTATTATTTTATTTTGCTATGTACAAAGGAATGCAAGGGAGTCTATCTTGGAGGAGTTGCACAGCTTAATACCTGCCCTCATCCTGATAAAAGTCATTCTTGAAAGCTACTGTTTGCATTTCTTGATAGTGAAAAGAAAATAGCAACTTAACAGAAAAAAACAAAAAAGAATGCATATTACTTGTATTCATGATATTTAAGTTGGCCATAGGTTCTTTAAATGAGGATGCTGGAATTGCATCCTAGAAAGCAAGGTTCTTCTAATGTCAATTGTTTCCATTGTTAACCAGTACAATGTATCTAAAGAAAGAAGTGGGACATTCAGAATTAAGCAATTTGACTTATCTATATTTTAAAAACTGGGCTGGGGGAATCTATCTCATCTTACTGGTGTAGTTAATAATAACAATTATTGCTATAAAAAGAAAGAAGATCAAATATGCATCTGAATACAAAACATAACTTTAAAGTTGATTTAATTAGACCAATAAACAATTGCCATTAATATCTGATAATTCGTGTGACTGTGTCCTAATTGTGAAGATGCACTTAAGACTCTTACCCCAATTTTCTGTATTGACCATTCCTGAGTGGTAGGTCCACTGCCTGACATATTTGTTGGTTTCATATTGTCTGCTAGGATCGCCTGTACTTTGTCATGGAGTATGTGAATGGTGGCGACCTCATGTATCACATTCAGCAAGTAGGAAAATTTAAGGAGCCCCAAGCAGTGTGAGTGCATTTTCTGTTGATTTTACATTGAATTTGTCATAAAATACTTTGCTTTAGAAAAATGTATCTTTCCATTCCCCACCTTATTCATATTTTCTAGTTTTTTGTGTAATTGACACTGCTTCACAGGAAAGCTAGCTTCAAAAACTCATCAATATTGCATAGACATAAACCTACTCAGAAGAATTAAATTCCTAATTAGCACGGTGTCTATTAATTTCATACAATTAATCAAGTAATTTTTTTAAAGGGGCTGCATTTCTTATATTATTGTACTATGTGTGAATCATAGAGCAAATAAGGTGTAGTGTGAATCACAAGCATTTTAGAAACAAGCTGGCACTATACGCTGTACAATTCTGATTGTCTAAAAGCAAACTAATATATCACAGTTCTTGCCTGAGATTAATAATACCTTGTCATAGAGGAGGAATCCTCATTTGTCCAAATTCCTTGTGTCTAATCACACTTGGCTGAATAAAATATTCTATTCTATTCTCTTATAAATAACAGGACTTTGAGTCATAGCATTAATGGAGTCTTCTGTGACTTGCAGCCATTGTGTTAATCTTGTCCCATAATCCTGTGTAAGCATCCTTTCTTTTGCCCAGTGAGATGTGAACATTTAAATTAGGGGCCTGATCTCTTGGGAAAGGTTCTGTTTGTGACCTAGAATCCAGGACAATCTGGATTTTATAATAATGCAAGGCTGACAGTCAATAGCAGCCCATCAGCCTCCAAATTTTATACTGTGTCAGAATCTACGAGTGGGAACTTGATGGAGAAGAGAAGACCAGTCCATACAACCCTACTCTATCAATGGCATGAAGGAACATTTCTGAATGGATGGTTGTAAATTCTTTTGATTAGCAAGAGTCTTTTTTTTCTTTTCAGATTCTATGCAGCAGAAATTTCAGTGGGTCTTTTTTTTCTCCATAAGAAAGGAATTGTTTATCGGTAAGTAGAGCAGCTCTGTTTAACAACACAAGTTTGTCACAGGTTGTAAAAAAGAAATGTTTGTGGGCAAAAATGGGGGAAGAAAGCACTGAACTGGGAACACATATTTCCCAAAATAACAGAACACATTAAGCATATTTATTTTTATTCATAGTTCCTTATTCAACTTGGTGCATTAACAGAAGTCTTCAGTGCTATAAGATTTGCAAAACGTAAAAAAGGCTTTTTGTATAAGCTCTATGAGACAAAGAAATGTACCCACATCAGTCTATTGCTCTTAATAGATCTTCTAAAATCATTGGAGTATACAACAATCAAGTCAGATTTGAGTTGTATTGTATACATTTAAATAAAATATAATAAAAATAAAAAGAGATGCAGAAGTGAAATACCCCAATAGTAGCAAAATGAAGGCAATTTATCTTCATGGACTAGTATGCATCACCATGAAGTAAGTTTTATAGACATTTGGACCCCAAAGCCTATCCATTTACTCCCAAATCTGACTTCACTGAAGGAAGTTGATCTGAACAGGACTTGCCCAATATATCTCAGTAGGAAGAGAGAGTGGTATGTGTTTGAGATATACAATAGAAGAAAATATACCGGTAGCTCAGGGTTGAACTCTGGAGTCCTTGGTGCTCTCTGAGCTAGGCTGTTTTCATGCAGAAATTTCATTACCCAAATAGGTAACATCATCACTGTGAGTATGTGTGGGTTTTGCTTTCTATTTGTATACAGTACAGGGGTAATTAAGAGACACTGTTTGAACTGCATAGTTATATAAGCAACCCAGTGGCAATATGCTCTATTGTGCCTCCCAATCATTTCCCTTGGCACCTACAAATAAGTTGTCCGTAAGGCTTCTCAGTAGGTGAGCAGGTTTGCCTAGGAAAATATGGTCTTTGTGCTATCCTAGTTTTAAGTTATTTCTTGCAATGAGACTGCCACCAGCATTTCTGACAGCTGATATTTAACTTTCTTAATTGTTGTGATTTTTCATAGAGACCTGAAATTAGATAATGTAATGTTAGATTCTGAAGGACATATTAAGATTGCAGACTTTGGCATGTGCAAGGAGAATATGAGTGATGGAGTGTCAACAAGGACCTTCTGTGGGACTCCAGATTATATTGCACCAGAGGTATTTATTGTTTGAGATATTATGTACCATGCCCATAATTCTTCCAGGAGATAATGTACTTTTGAACAATCAATCAGTGCTAGATTTTCTAACATGATTGTTTGCTTTTGACGAAGGAAATGAGAAAGATGATGAATGTTGATAAACTTACTCAGGTTTCCTGCTGCTCTCCAGTTAGTAAGGAAAAATGATGGGGAACTGGATGAAATGACTATCACTGTCAACTCTCAATCGAACTGGGCTGAAGCCATCTTTTGCTGCTTCATGGTTGCCATGTCTTTGGGGGTGGGGGAAAGAGGAAAGTGAATAGAACATCTCAGGGACATAACAAAGAGCTCTCCCATGGGAACCAAGGTCATCCCAATAGGTGTCAGTTGAAGGAGGAAAAGAGTGACCAAGGAGTCCACCAACTGCTTTGATTGGACAATGTGACCTGTGACACTTGGGGAGGGAAACATTTACTCTTTTAATTATGCTATAACAGCGGGAAATTTTAAAGTTGCTTTTCACTAAGCCATGCCAATATGATGAATCCAATAAACACGTTCTTTGAGGAATCTTCCTGCCTCGAAGTTCTGGTTTCTTTGGATGTGTTACTTGGAACCTTGGCAATCACTCTATCACAATCTCTTAAGCTCATTCTTACATAACTCCATAGATGTCTCTGGGCATGGGTGGGGAATAAAGTTGGTAGCACTTTACAAGGAAATCTATACTGTCACATTGCAAGTTCAAGCCTCTGGCTTACATCCTTATGTGTAACATAAGGATGCATTAAAATATGAAAGGCTACAGTTTGCATCATGATGAAATGATGCGTGTTTTATCATTTTTTTTCTCATTACAGTTTGTACTTCATGCTTATGCCCAAGTTTGTGACAAAGGAAATATTTAACCATAATGACTGTAGATAGAAGAGAAGTTATAGCTAACTTAGAATTAAACTGTGAGGTCCTTGGTGTTCTCTGGTTGGTTGTTTTCTTGCAGACTTTCATTGTCCAACTAGATAACATCATCTCTGAATAGAGAGCAAAGCCCACTCCCATCTAGCACTGATGATGTTACCTAGTTGGCTAATGAAGTGCCTACAAGAAAACAACCAAACTCAGAGAGCACCAAGGCCCCCACAGTGACTAAGATCCCTGGATAAAATCTGACCTCATTTCATTGTCTCTTGAATAAGTGTCAGCCAGGACTGATTCGTTTTTTAGAAGGAAGTAAATCCATACCATGGTTAATTTTAGATGCATCATTATATTGCTATAATGCTTCCAATGTTGTGAAGCCAAAAATAGAAAATCCTTCTTCTCCCATCTTAGCTTTCCATTCTGTTTCTCTATATAGCTAGAAAGAGAATAAATCACTTTTCCAGTTGCTAATGTTTTGAAATAATGTTCTTGCAATTAGTGTCTTGAATAGCACCTAATGTTCACTTTTATGAATTAGTTACTGCTATTTTGCCTTTGTGTATATTTCAAATTAAAATATAAATGAAAATTCACTTTAAATGTGCAAACTATAGTATTTTTAAAGCTTTTTTGGAGTCCCAGGAAAGAGATATTAATGTTAATGTGACATTAACGTGCCATTCTGCCATTCCGGATTTTTATTTCTTCTTTCATAATGAGCATTTTAGTAATATTTTTGATAAAACTCAGAATCAGATTTCCTGATTATACCTATAAATTTCCACTGAAACTTTGTGCCTCAAATGAACATTTTATCAAAACCACGTCATGGAAAAATCCCTGGCCTACTCCTTATACAGTACAGGTAGTCTTTGATGTACAACCTCAATTGAGCCCAACATTTCCGTTACTAAGCAAGACAGTTTTTAAATGAGTTTTGCCCATTTTACCACCTTTCTTGCCATGGTTGTTAAGTGAATCACTGTAATGTTAAGTTAGTGACATGGTTGTTAAGTGAATCTGGCTTCCCCATTGACTTTGCTTGTCAGATGGTCACAAGAGGTGATCACATGACCCTGGGACACAGCAACAGTCATAAATACACATGTCACTAAACCTCTGAATTTTGATCACAAGGGTCATGTGTGAAAAACAGTCATAAGTCACTTTTTTCACTACTGTTTTTTCACTATTGTAATAGTCACTAAATGAATGGTTGTAAATCCAGGACTACCTGAAATGAATTTGTTCGTTTGTTTTACAGCACTTATAATCTGCCCTGGTCACAAAGGGTTTGGGGCAGCATTCTTAACCAAATCAAAAGAAAACAAATAAACAAAGATACACATAATAGTGAAGAACTAAATCCTAACAGTATCAAAAAGAAAGAATCACCACATAAGGCATCCCTTCAGCCCCAAATAGGTGCCCATAGTCAGTCTGCTGGCACCAGAAGCACATTGAAATGAAATACTTTTAACCAGTTTTCAGAGTTGCAGCAAGGCAGGGAGCTACAATGTACGTGCAGGCAGTGATGGAATTCAATTTTTTATACTACTGGTTCTGTGGGCGTGGCTTGGTGGGCATGACGGGAAGGATACTCCAAAATCTCCATTCCCATCCCACTCTCGGGCCAGCCAGAGGTGGTATTTGGCGGTTCTTCAAACTACTCAAAATTTCCACTACCGGTTCTCCAGAACCTGCTGAATTTTATCCCTGCTTGCAGGAGAGAAGAATATTACTATAAGGTGGAGGCTATCTTCTCACACTTGACCCCAGGCCTGACAAGGGATGGAAACTGTCAGCAGGGCCTCTCTCAGTGTCCAGACAGAATGGGCAGATTCACTTTTGCCAAGGCAATGCATGTTTTATCCCAGTGCTGGCCCATGTAGAATTTTAGTCTATGGCTCTCAGTAATAGTATTTTGTCAGTGGAGGTCTCAAACAAAAATCAGTCTGTTTCTTTGATAAGAGAGCCAGTTTGGTCTGGTGATTAAGGCACCCGGCTAGAAAACAGGAGACTGGAAGTTCTAGCTTTCTAGTTCTCTCAGCCCAACCAACCTCACAGGGTTGTTGTTAAAGTTTAACCACAGGCAACAAAGTTTGTAACAAAGGTTGTTAAAAGCAGGATAAAAATTTAATAAATAATTCCTTTGTTTGGTGAATCACTAATCACTCATCAATGAGAAGATGGGTTTAAGAAAATACTTGATTTCAAACTTGAATTTACTGCTGTGAGATCCAGAACTCTCTAAATGCACCCATGTGGTTTTAATCAAAGGATGCCTTTGACTAATATGTATGCAGTAGCACAAATGACAACTATTGTTATAATTCCAGAAAATGTGCTTTTCGTTGTGGCTTTCCATAAGGCCTAATCACCCAATTTAAACTATGATTCAGTACTGCTGACAGGAAAAAAAATCACTGCTTTTTCCTTAGTGGGAGCTGAATATATATTTTAGTATTGATATGTCTCAACGGTCAATGGGGGAGGGGGGAAACATCACTAAGATTTGTTGCTGTGAAAGCTCTATAGACAGTAGGCAGAATCAGATGCTCGCTTGGATCTATTTGTTAGTTCAGAATCCACTCAGTAATTGTCTCTTTCAGTGCCCAGGTTCATCCAGAATGGCTAACCCAGTGATCCACCCCACAATTGGATTATTCCCCAATGCACCTGAGTGATGACAGCAGGGCCATTATTTTAGGCTTTCCCATCTTCCACTTTTCCCTCTTTCTGGAGCAGATGAAAAATCAAATCCATAGTGGTGATGCAACAGACTTTATAATAATATTATGGACAACAACATGCTCATCCATTTTTGCCCATTATCTCTTCTTCAATATATAGAAGATAAAGTAGAATAGTTATAGAGACAGGTTATTTAGAGAGGTCTCATTTTGTTGAGATTTTCTAGGACATTGTCTCTACTGTGGTATAGGAAAGGGTTAGATAATTTCTGTCCCTGGTCAGCTGTTCAGATAACATGGTCAACTGCAGAAGTAAAGTCATATCAAACAGATCCAGGGCTATTGGGGAAAATCTAGTTCCTTCAAGCTTAATTGACTAGGCCAGTTCAGAAAACCTGTTTCGCTTAAAACAATTAAATTTAAATACCACCACTTCTGATACAGTGCTTTATAGTATAAAAATATCCATGATTTTGGTATCAACCATTAAAAAAAAGTTTACTTTAATGCACTGAGCCATTAGTATAATTGATGTTTTATAGTGGTACACCTAAATTTCTGTTGTATATTTTTCAAAAACAGATATTTTCAAGATACATTACTAAATCTTTTTACTGGAATTCACAGATTATTGCCTATCAACCATATGGAAAGTCAGTGGACTGGTGGGCCTATGGAGTACTTTTATATGAGATGCTGGCTGGTCAGGTAAGAATGGCTAGGTCCATTTCATGAGGTAAGCCTTAAACAATTAAATGAGTTAGGAATGAAAGACAAAATAAGACACAGTAAAAAAAAAAGGTTAATAGCTGAATTTCAAGTTAACAGACCAACTGAATATCCTCTGGAAATTAAAACTGCAAGATTTCAGTGATACACAATGGCTATGTCCATACATCATCTAAATGATGTTTTGTGTTAAAATATGATGTTGAACAGGTCAGTCTTGAAGATCAGGGGTCTCCAAACTTGACAATTGTAAGACTTGTGGATTTCTACTGGCTGGGGAATTCTAGGAGTTCTAATCCACAAACCTTAAAGTTGCCAAGTTTGGAGACCCCTGTTGTAGATGAATCAGATTAATAAAAGTTTAATTTGTTGACCAATTCCTAGTTTGTTTTCCTTCTTTTTAGCTACCCTTTGTCTTGCAACTCTTCAGATTGAGGATTGTGCAGGACAAAAACCAGAAATCCAACCATATTATTTTATTCATATATTGTTCTCAATCCATATGCTGGCAACAAATTATATTTTCAAATACTGTCAAATACTGAAGTATGATTTACTCACATAACCCACACTTTAGCACATCACACATTAAGTAAAAATAAACAAGCCATATTTGTTGCAAACTGTCTTATCAGTAGAAGAATCAATGATAGGCTTCATTTGTGGAGGATGATAGATGAAGCTGCAAAGAAGGCCCTCTATTATCTTTAAAATTTTCAAAGATAATAGAAGAAATGGACTTTGAGAAAGCTTAAAATAAGGTTAGGATCGTACAGAAAAATACAATACTCCAGTTAATTGGAAATCCTTTAGAGCTTGATCATAATCTGCTCTTTGAATTATACCCCAAAACAGACAATGTTTCAATTTGTTTCCCTTCATATAGTTACTGTATAGTCAACAGCTCCTTTTAAAAATTTGAACAGCTTCTTTAGATTGAGATTGAGAGGGCCGGAACACAGCATTGTGGTGACATTGGATTCCAAAATTCCAGGTAACTTCATCTAGGGATTGTAGATGCTAAGCAGCAGGGAGACCATCATTTTCCAGCAGGCCAGCACACTTGGTGGGACCGCCAACTAAAACTTTGAAGTGGCATAAAATGTTGTCTCTTCTATTCCCATCCCCCCAAAAGGAAAGGTTCCGTCCTACAACTCAACAGGAAGTTATCCATCCTTCCCCCAAACTCCCAGCTGAGCCAGCCGGAAATAACAATCTGCTTTTGAATAAATGTTCAGGGTAAGCAGTCATTTTTTAATGTCCTGTCAACCTTGCTTTCTTTGAACAGCCTCCATTTGATGGCGAAGATGAAGATGAACTCTTTCAGTCAATAATGGAACATAATGTTTCCTATCCCAAAGCAATGTCCAAAGAAGCTGTGTCCATCTGCAAAGGGGTAAGGTTCTATTGTTCATTCTATTGATTACTGCAGTCAAATAACCATATCAAATAATAACATGGTATTAATGTAATAAAACAAAATAGATACAATTGCTAAAAAAGTATTCAGTAAAATACTCAAATGCATTTGTCATTTCTGCAATTAATTCTAATCCATTAGATCAGGGGTGTCAAACTCACGGCCTGTGGGCCGGATGTGTCATATGCTGGCCACGCCCACATCCGGTTTAGCAAAAGGGAAAAAGTTGTGATATGCCACGTGATGCCACCCTGGCGCCACGAGTTTGTCACCCCTGCAGTAGATGGCTTTAGTTATGAAGTTGTTATTTATATCCTGAAAGAAATAAGATAATTTGAAAACAGCTGCCCTCAATTAGAAGCTAAATATTGTGCCAGAGATCTTTCTCTATTTAAGGCAACATATATGCATTTCATTTCTGAGTACAGTATTCAATGAAATCACCCATATTTTACTATAGAATCCAGGAGCTCGAATTGTGTTCTTTCACTGGCTGTGTGCCAGACCCATTATTACGTTTTGGTTTTTTTTCTAAGCAGAATGCCTTTTTATTCATGGCCAACCATTTTAGGGATTTAATGCCAACTTGAGCATCAATATCCAAGATGTTCTGCTTGTAAGGTGCACTGATCTGAGATGTTATTGTATTTATTTTGAGACATATGAATTTATGATTGCGATATTAAGCATTTATCAGTTACTATCTGGGTAAAGTAAATTTTGATATTTTATTAAGCACTGTTGTAATAAAATTGGCCTGGATTTTTTAAAATATTTGTCACTTGGGTTCATTTTTATATAATCAAAATAGTTAATAAAATGTATTCCTTCCTGAGAACCATTTTTTAAATTCAAAAAACATTTTCAGTTCTCACTAGGTGCTGGGGAGCCAAATTTCTTGTACAGTACTGATAATGAAAATAGACCTTTTGTCTGTTTTTCTTTGTGTGGTTCATACCAGATGATTTCCTTAACATAAACGGATATTGCTTCTGTTTGAGAAAATGTATAATCGCCATAATTCAGAAAACATGCAATTTCCTATACAAAAGCTATGTGTGGAAAGGGATGTTCATCTTTTTGATGATAATGTAGCCCCAACTGCATGTAAAACATTTAAAGTTTAAATGGCCCACATGTTTTTCATGATTTGCTCTGTAAATAACTATCTTTCTACTTTTCCTTATTGCTACAATAGTTGAACCTTATGCTTTTAGAATATGTACTGTCCAAAAATTTAAAAATACAATTTCTCAACCTTTTTTGTGGCCAGTTTTTTAAAAATATATAGATTTTTTTTTAATGCTAGCTATTTAATTCTTGACAAAAAAGGAAAATTGTTTTTATATCTAAGAAGAACATCTATTTTTGTATAACATTGGGAAGAAAAAGATCTATAAATATACATCCTAGTAAGTACTTTTTCCAGCTACCATTGTCTCTAATCAACTGAACATTTTTAAGTGATGGTAGTGAGTATTACTTTAGTAATTTTGGGTTTAAAAATGTTCTTTCTTCAAATCTCTCTCTCTTTTTAACTTGTTGACATTAAAGAAAATTGAATTTCTAGCAAAGTGACAAAAATCTGCCTTTAATCTCTATTTATACAAACCAGCAACCAATTTGGAATGTCGGAATACAGTATGAATTATAGACATTTAGGATTAACAGCAGCAGATATTAAGAAAAACAAAGTGACTTTATTGACTATGTGCTGCTCCTCTCATTCTGAAAAAACTCATTGTGTCCTTTATGCGTTTGACTTCCAGTTAATGACTAAACACCCTGCCAAACGACTCGGCTGTGGGCCCGAAGGAGAGAGAGACATTAGGGAACATGCCTTCTTTAGGAGAATTGACTGGGAAAGACTGGAAAACAGTGACATCCAGCCTCCATTCAAACCAAAAGTGGTAAATGAGATGGACAGTAATGTTTTTTTCAGTATTTGGTGTCTATGGTCTCATAACAAAACCCAAGTTTTATTTTATTTAGATATTTAGTAGTCTTTTCAAGTCAAAGGTTCTTAAGCAGATGCCAGTACTGTATACACTCAAAGCAAGTATAATAAAATTAAAGCAGACCCAAATAAATAGTTGCAGAAGATATAACAGTACACTGTCAGATAAAGAAAGGCAGAATTTAAAAACACCGTGTGGAAGGTCAGAGAACTTCCATTTTATTAATATGGAATGCACCTGTTTAATATAACAAAATTATAAATGCTTATTTAATTATAACACAATCGTAAATGCTTATTTAAAACAGCTTGGGAAACTTTGGCCGGGCTCCTCGAGACACGAGAGTTCCCAGGGGGCCGATCTGGCATCTAATTGGGGCAAAAATACCGCAGCGGAATGCTAATGCCACACAAATCTCTGGATGCCACACGAGGGCAGAGGGAAGAAGCTGGATTTTGCTCTCCATGCTCGCCCTCTGCAAGCTCTTGTCTCTCGAGGAGTCCAGCCAAAGTTTCCCAAGCTGCTTCAGCAAGAGAAATGATAGTTTACAGGGGGCTGATCTGGTGTCCGCAACGGGGAGCAAAATCCCCTGTTGGCCATTCCAAATTGGGAAACAAGATCTGCCTGCGCCATTAATTGGGGCAAAAGTACCGCACGGAATGCTAATGCCGCACAAATCTCCGGATGTCACACAAGAGCAGGAAACCCCTGCAGGCGGGCAATTTTCCCCCACGCACGCCCTGCGGCACCTGGGGCTGGCCTTCAGGTACCTGGGCTGGTGGTACTGGAAAACACGCATGGAGAAACAGCAGCCCATCATCGACCTGCTGCAGCCGCAGCCACTGCTCTTTTTACAATGTGCTTCCCTGGACACAACGATGAGGAACACGCCGGAGCTGGAAATATAAGAGATGTGTCCCGGTTCTCGCCCGCTCCGCCCCGCCCCACCTGCCAGAAACGAGTCTTTGGCAAGTTCATCACACTGCTGCAGCCGCTCAGCCAGTGTGAAGAAGGGAGGCTGCAGCAGCACCACGAATTTGCCAAAGTCTCATTTCTGCCACGTGGGGTGGCGTGGAGTGGAGCGGGCGAGAACCAGGACATGCGTTTTATCTTTCCAGTTCCGGCTTGTTCCTCACTGTTGTGTCCAGGGAACTTGCAAGGCTTTTTTTTCAATGTGCTTCCCTGGACACAACAGAGAAACATGCGACAGAACTGGAAAGATAAGACGTGTGTCCCGGTTCTCACCCGCTCTGCTCCACCCCACCCCACGTGACAGAAACGAGTCTTTGGCAAGTTCATCGCACTGCTGCAGCCGGTCGGCCAGCGCAAAGAACAGGGAGAGGAGGCGACGGCAGCGATGCTCGCCACCTCCTGCACCCCAAAAATTATAAGACAACACCCCCCCGATAAGGCCACACCCTTATTTGGGGTGTCAAACACGGTAATTGGGGCAAAAGTACCACGCCGCGCAAATATCCAGATGCCACACGAGGGCAGAGGGAAGAAGCCAGATTTTGCTCTCTATTGCAGATGCCAGTTCATCCCCCTGTAAGCTCTTATCTCTCGAGGAGGCCGGCCAAAGTTTCCTAAGCCGCTTCAGCGAGAGAAACGAGAGTTCCCAGGGGGCCAATCTGGTGTCCGCAATGGGCTCTTGGTCTTACCTTCAGTTCCAATCTGTGTGGCTCGCGCTGCTCTACTGAAGGTGAGGTTTGCGCTCGGCCTTAAGAGTGGGGGCTGGTGTGTGGGCGGAGTGAAGTGGGCATTGTGTTCTCACGCGCAACCCAGATTAATTGCTCTCGGGGCCATATCCGGCCTAGGGGCTGTAGCATGAAGATGAGTACAATAAAAAAATTTAAAACTTCAAAATTTCTCCACGGCCCACTGTTGTTCTAGTCCAACTCACTGCTGAAGCAGGAGACCCTATACCATTTCAGACAAATGGTTTTCTTAAAAACCTCCAACGTTGGGGCACCCACAATTTCCTGAGACAAGTCATTTCACTGATTAATTGTTCTCATCGTCAGAAAATTTCTTTTTAGTTCTAGGTTGGTTCTCTCCTTGATTAGTTTCCATCCACTGCTTCTTGTTCTGTCTTCAGGTGCTTTGGAAAATAGGTTGACACTCCCATTCCTTGTGGCAGCCCCTTAGATATTGGAACACTGCTATTCCATGCTATTCTATGTGATTAGTACTTAACTATACATTGGCCCTTCCTAGAGCTAAGATTATTTGTTAATAAAGTCTTATTCTTTTAAACATGGAGTGGGAATGTATTCCATATCAGTTAATGGAATTAATAGGTGCCTTCTAATCCATTTGTATGCAGCCATCCTTTTTTATTTCCTAAGCGATTGGCTTGAAGTCATTATCCTAAAAGACCTGATTGATTTGATTAACAGATGGCTGGGAGTGTAATAGGAAACTGCATAGTTTAGAAAGTGTAGTTTGGGTGATGTTTCCCACATTCTCAATAATCTGTCAGTTTAAATGGTAGCTCTTGGATTCAATTTTATCTTTTCCCAGTAATTATTCTTTTTCTGCTGAAATATATATGATTTAACATGTCAAAAAAAAAATCTCACGTGGACATAAAGCACCAGTAGTAATATATTTCTAAGATTAAGTAATCCTTGTACTTTTGAAGAGTTTGATCAAATTATTTTTCATACAATCACTAGGTGCTTGACACTATTTTTTTCTGCATTAGTGTGGGCAATAGAGAAGATCTTGAATTACATTTTGTACCAAGACGGGCTTTTAAAAATGTTGGGAGGAGAGATGTAATACCATTTTAAAAAATGGAACAGAATAAACTGGGGATGTGAAAGAAGTAATCTGTAAAGCATTTATTTTTAGTACGTGGGCTGGAATTCAACCATTATTCCCATCATGTTAAAACCTTTTTTGATTGCTATGAAGTAGTTTGCCCTTTGAAAGCACAACAAAAAATCCATAATATGTATTATTCGAACCATTTTTCAGTTGATTGCTGCAACCAGAAATTAAGAGAGTGCATTTGGCAGAAAAATGAACGTGTTCATGAAAAAACTCCCTGCAAGACAGCTGTGAGCAACAGCAGTTACCATTTCATGTATATTTCCCCACCAAAATGGAATATTGTCCTCTGAATGCCAGGGTTCCTGTTTGAATGTTAGAATATTATAGCAACAATGGCCTGGGGGAGAGCACAGTCAATATGTAAATCTACCAGCACAGATCAGTAACTCGAAACAGAAATTCTGTGAAATTCATTTTTAAAGGATTTTAAAATTATGGCATTGCATGTTTTTAATACAATGAAATTTGATTTTATCTAAAAGATAAATTTAGATAATTTTATTTTAATACATATTTCTGTTGAAGTTATTTTCCTATGGGAAGAGCCTAACCAATCAGGATCTAGACATTTCTACCACCCATTTCATCTCACTTTGTTTAATATACCACCACTCCGATTTGTATAGATTTCCCATGGTTCACCAGGCTGAAATGTTTCTGACTGGGAATAGTATTCCCAAATAATTGGAACGCAGAAATCTGACAATATATGGTAAATACTTTGTGCAGACATAACTAGGTCCTAGATGTACATTCAAATAAAGATACATAATGGGTAAATAAAAACATTGCATATGAGCTCTAAATACGTTCACCATTGTTGAACCAGGCAGCCTAGTGAGCACAAGAATTCTTACTTTTCATATTCCTGGTCACCAGGTTTAGTTTTCATCCACCTGCATGTAATACCCGAGACAGTGGTGACTTTTAGTATCAAGAATATTATTATAGCCCTTTCATTCAAGACCAAAAAATGTGCTTCCCGTCTATGATCCTCAGAGCAGGTTAAGAGTTGTTAACCTCAGTCTAGCATCTGTTTACTTAAGTTTGTTTTCCAATTTGTAATTTATTTATTTTTTTAATTGCAGTGTGGCAAGGGTGCCGAAAACTTCGACAAATTCTTTACCAGAGGACAACCAGTATTAACGCCACCCGATCAGCTGGTCATTTCTAACATAGACCAAACAGATTTTGAGGGGTTCTCCTATGTCAACCCACAGTTTGTACATCCCATGTTGCAGTGTGAAGTATGAAAACAATAGACTCAGGAAAGCCCTCCACCCCAGTGGGAAATTGCCCTTAGCCCTGGAGTTTTTAGACCTTTGCCTTGTTGATTCCATTCAGGTCTGGGAATTGTAGGGGTAACGAGGAAGGGAAGATGCCAAGGAACATGTGGACGTAGAAAATCACCCAGTGTATTTATCTAGGAATCACTGATGCTTATAGATTACTGCTAGCCTTTGTCATTTTTATAACTTTTGACTATTTTTCTCTATCTCCTGTACCTCTGAAACTTCTTCTTAAACAGTTAATAATGAATCTGAGACTATCATGTGGGGTTAAGGAAAAAAGAGATGAAAATGCAAGTTGACTGAAGAATAAGGAATCGTGTGTGTGTGAAATGGAATAAAGGGAAATCCAGAAAATTTTATTCAATATTACAGTTGGCCAGTTCTATGATAAAAACAAAGATATGAACAAAGAAGGCCCATAAAAGCTTTTAAAATTACTTGATCAAGGTAAAGGTTTCGTATAAGTTTTCAGTATAAAGTTTTCAGTATAAAATAAAAATTATGTGCATAGGGTACTAATTAGAGCCTGTGATGAACTAGCTCCAAGGTAAAACCGCATAATACTGATATATGTATTACTTTTAATCTCCATGAGATTATATTATGATCCAGGGTGCCAATTTGCTATTTAATTTACATCACTAGTCAAGTTTATTGTAAAGCCAGTTTTAATATTTTATCCTAAATATTTCTTAACTGGGCTCTGAATCTACACATCCCTAACTCTTCGATTTATACTTATTTATTTAGTAAACTGCATGAATAGAATATAAAAAAAGTGTACAGTAAATTAATAGAGATGTAGAATTCAGAGTCAAGCCTGAAGTCATTAAGGAATGTTTCTAAAAATAATTTCAGCTTTTAACAGATTGGTTTAGAATACTTGGAACCACAGAAATCAAAGTGAAAACGTAACACAAGTTTTCTTCAACTGCTGTTGGAAGCTGTTGAATACATTTTTGAATATGCATCATGCAATGATTTTTGCATGTTTAATGAACAACATTAAGTGAATCTATATTATGAGTAATTGTATCACCTGTGATACACATAATACATATTTTAATAAGACACAGCTGTGCTATATGAGGGAAGGTTCTTTGGGATGAACTTTTTAGCTACAGCTTAAATGTTTTACAATTTTGTTTTGTTTAGGATTTTTAAACAAGGTTCTGCACCTTGTTGATAGTTTAGGGAAGTCTGTGCTCTTCTCTGCTTATTTCTATGTAGTTCTACTGCTAAATTATCTTAAACTTCAATGAGATTTTGAGTACAGTGAACACAACGCACACGCATGTGCAAAGTTTACCCACTCCTGGCTAGTATGAGGAGCTGCTGGCACATGCCGGGCCAATTCCCCTCATTCCTTGCTGAAGGACTTGCAATATATCCCTAAATCAATTGTTTGATCTCAAGATATTTAAAAAGCAGTTATGAGGCTTATGCAAGAACTTGAGCAGGAAATTTGGAGAACAACCATATACCTGTGCTCTTTTTTTTCCTTTTTCTTTTTTAGTATGAGGCTTTCTTTCAAGAGGATGCTGGGCACTTACTGCAAATCTACTGCTTTGAAGCAGGAAAACAATATATTAGAGCTATAATCAGATATTTCATAGAATTTTACTCCCTTGCTTTTAAATTAGTTCATTTCCTCCCCCACTCCCCCTCCCCAGTATTTCACTTGAATAAACCCATTTTAAAGGTAATTAAATAGTGGACCTGAAATTCTTTTGTGATAGGCTTTTCCTTGTAATGTTTTTCGTCTTAATTCCTGTACATTTAGCTGCCAAAATATGTGCATGTAAGTCCCTGGACAGTCCATCTGCTTATCGGTTTTGCCACACGAAAATGCATTCCCAAAATGAAAAATATTCCACAAAATTCAGTAGAAAATGTTTCCAATTATATTTGAAAATTATTTTTTTCATACCAGCTTAGAATGTGTGAAAATCCTCTTCGGAAAACTCTTTCTTTCCTGAACATATTCATTTTCTCCAAGGATCTAGGCAAGGGTCATTTTATATTTGCTTTTTTGCCTTTCTTTTCCAAATCTTCAGGATATAAAAAAACATGCACAAGAAGCTACATGTGAACAGAACACACATAGAAACATACTTTTCAGTGTTTTCAGAATTTATTAGGAATGTTATTTTTTTTAATACAAGCTGTCAGAAGGTGTGCAATAATGACAAAATAAGCCAGGTCCTCACACGTGATAGCATGTATTTTCTTCTGTGTGCCAAAAAGTATCTATAGGAGGGACCCTAAATCTAAGCCCCAAATAAACCCCATATAAGCTGTGAAACAAGTGTGCCACCTGGGAAAATTGAGGATGCGAATTTCAGGTGCCATGTTGTGAACCGCCTATATGTGATCACTCTGTGAGATAGGCAGCCATACAAATTCAATAAATAATTAATAAATCAATAACAAGTGCACTGCCATCTCGCCAAACATGTAATGAGATGTTTGCATGTGATAGTTAATAGTTTTTGTAAGCTTTGTGCTGCACCTTGTAAAAAATATTCCTTTCATTGCCACACTTATTACTCCAATTTCTATATCCAGTGTTCCAAATGGACACAAAGAAATAAATAGGCCTGCAAAAATGCACTGTATCTCTTGTTCAGCTGAGAATCTACTAAGCAGCCATGCCCTTGGTGAAAACCCACAAATATCTTAAAGCAGAAGAAATGCATGTTGTTAAGCGGATATAATATTGGAAGTTGTAGCAGCCTGTAAGAACTCTGTAGCTGTTCTTTAATAGTATAAATATATTTAAATATAACAAATATTAATATTTATACTTATAATAACCAACATACAGAAAGCAGTCATTAAATATAAAAAGATTGAACATATTAGATAAAACTTAATTGACATCTATTTCTCTTTGCCTGTTTTTTCTGACATTGCCAGTTTTATAAAAAGTTGTGCACATTTTGCTTTTTTAAGGGTATAATTTCATTAGGCTGAGCAAGCCAAAGCCTAATGGAAAACCTCTGGGGCACAGAACAACCCTCAGTCCATAAACGCTTTAAACATAAACATAAAGCATTTAAGGCTTTATTTTATTCAAACACACTTTAAGTTACTGGAGAGATTCATCTGTCATGGTAATAATATCTGGGGGAACATAATGAAAAATTAGCATGAACACCCTAAATAGAAAAACCTTTCTTCAAGAAACTAAGGATTTTGTTTATAGAATATCCTAGTTTGCTTCAAACTCTTTCAGTAGATTGCTTTGTATGTAAAGCAATAACACTGCTATTAATTAGTGCCAACATTCTGAATAACATTTCCACAGTGAAAGAAATAAAATGCCAAGTTTCTCTTGTGCAAAATCTGATGATTGAGTAATTTTATTCAAGTCTGGGATATTTGAGTATCTTTATCAAAAAGAGATACCGTGACATATGATGCAGACTCTCAAAATCTGGAGTTTAGATTTGCAACCACTGAATAATTTGTTGCAAAAATGTAAATTAGGTAGATTTGGGACATATTACATGGAAAATAATAATTTCAGTTAAATCCAATTTAATTTTGTCCCAACATTGTTCCCCCCCCCCCTAATCCTATCAATTTGGCTAGCATAACTTCCCCTCTACAAAGCCCTCAAAAGGCTGCAAAGAAAGGAAAGGCCATGGCTGAAGAGGGCCCTGATTTGCATGTTGAAACGCTGTGGTATCATCTGCCTTGTTTCCAGAGAATATGGAAACAATTTCTAGAGAATTGTTTTGCAAGTGATGGGAAATAGAGTCACTCTTTGACCTTAGAAAACAACTAAAGCTGGCAATAGTATACTAAATAGACCAGACAACGCACCACGTGTTCTTATCCAAGTATTAGATAATGAGAAATTAAATTTTATTTATTAAAATTAAATAAACAAATGTGAGGAGTTGTTCAAGAAGGCACTTGTGTCAGAATAAATAAAATAACAGAGTTGGAAGGGACCTTGGAGGTCTTCTAACCCAACCCTCTGCTCAAACAGTAGTAGCTTATATCACTTCAGACAGATACTTGTCCAATCTCTTCTTTAAGTGATCATAGGGACTTAAATGTGTAGCAGTTACCATAGACAGTAATAATGATATACACAATTTATGCTATGAAGTTATGTTTTGGTCCCCTGTTCAGTGTTTGTTAGATGTTCATCAGTGTTATAAATGATTCAACAGCCTTCCCCACTCCGCTGCCCTCAGTATAACTAACTAAGATGTATCACATCTTGGGGGAGCTGAAGTGAGGAAAATAGCTCTACAAATGGAGTTGTCTTCTTTTTAATTACCTCAGTTGACAATTCATAGCTGACGGCAAGAGCCAAGACAAGAAGCAAACAAATAAATGCAACAAAGACACACACACACAAACACACACACACACACACACTAAAAATGCAACGCAGCAGTGACCCAGATAATCCCTATCCTATGAGACAATCCTTGTTGCCTCGTGCTTAATAGCCATTGATTCTAACCTTTGGCATTTTATCCCTCAGTTAAGATGTTGCATGGAACTGACAGGGCAGTCAATTGAGTCATCTATGGGGGATGAAGGATCACAGTCAAGATGGTGATAGACAAAAAACAGAGGGTTTTGATTGCTTAGTCAGACTGCCTTCTGGACCTTTTTTTTTTTAACTATGAAGATGCTTTTGTGTTCCATATAGGTAATCAATTGCTGACTTGCTGCAGTGTTAAAAAAAAATTACAGTATAGGAAGGCATGCTGCTTAGGCCCAACTGCTTGTTCATTACAAGGGTATGTTCCCAAGAATTGAAAAATCCCCCTTGTGTCTTCCTTGTAAAATGGGAGAGATTACAGGTAGTCCTTGACTTAAACCCATTCATTTAGTGACCATTCAGAGTTACAAAAGCACTAAAAAAAGGTGACTTACAACAAGTCCTCGTGCTTATGACTGTTGCAGCATCCCAACATATCAAAATTCAGGCACTTGGCAACCACCATGTATTTATAACGGTTGCAGCATCCTGGGTCATGTGATTGCCGTTTGTGATCTTCCCAGACACACAAAATCAATCTGGGGGAAAGCCAGATTTGCTTAATGGCCACATTACCTGCAGTGATTCACTTAACAACCATGGCAAAATAAAAGATTGTAAAGTCAGGCAGGACTCGCTTAACAACTGTCTTGCTTTGCAATGGAAATTCTGATCCTGGTTGTGGTCATAAGTTGAGGACTACCTGCACATTCAGCTTTGCCAATCAAGGTTTTGAAAATTAATTGCAAGCAGTCTATTAAGATAAGAAATTGACCGAAATACCTTTTCAAATAAAATGCCAAAAGAGCTTGGTGCACAAGATGAATGAGCATAAACTCAGAAGCTTAGAAGGGAAATACTCCAAATATTAGTGCAGCGGCAGAATTATCCTTTACTCAGGTAGAGAAATAGTGGGTGGGAGCTCAATTCAATAGCTTCTTGGGCTTCCAAATATAGCTAGGGGCAGTTGTGGCCCTCTGCTGGGAGATAAGGAAATAACCTGGGGCTATCCTAAAAATAGGTCCTCTCAGCAAGCACAACAGACCAAAGAGCCATGCCCTGAGATTGTCCTGTTTCCAATAAAATGACTATATTGGAAATACATTTTGGGAACTATAAATAGGCACACAAGGGACCAGCTTGTTGCAATTCACATTTGAAGGCATTCTCAGGATCCAAATGGCAGCCCCATAAAGGAGGCGGCAGATTAACTTCAGCATTAAAAACTTAAATAACAGTGGAAAGACGTAGATCTCTTTTAAAAGAAACCAGCAGTTTCAAACCCTGAAGTTTCTGGAAAGCATAATTTACATCATTGAGAAAAATAATGCAGGAAAGTCTTGACCTGAGTTGCATATATTTGTGAAGATTCTGACTAATTGATCCCTAAGGAATTGTTCTAAAATTTGAAAAATTGACCATTTAATAATTCAGTTAGCACATAGAGTCCAGGTTTATAAAAAGAGGGTGATTGTGCTTAAAACACAAACCTTCCCAAATCCTGGCAAATGTGTATCAAGCTTATTTAATACATTTTTGAATCAAGTATAATTTGAGAAAAGATTAGAAATTTTCCTTCCCTGGACCCGGGGCAGACTTCAGTAAAACTGGCCTGCATTGTCATATCAGAGATGAAGGATGTATACAGGATCTTGGAGTCTTTGGTCATTAAACAAATACTTCAGTTTTAGCCATAATGCACCTTTAAAAATACGATCAACAGATCCATGAGTTCTGCACACATTTTAAGGCTCCTGTATATTTTTCAGTAAGATAGGAGAAATTATCTTTGTTAGATAGTACAAATGCATTCCTTGTTAAATTTATTTAGATAAATACTCATATTCATTTGCTTTATCGAGGTCTGCTGAACAAAACTGCTATATTTTTTGTCATTGGCCAGTCCCACATTACTCTAAAGCCTTGTATTCTTTCTTAAAAGGCACAGGATGTGGAGGTGATAAAATCTCTTAAGCAGAATGGTAAACCCAGAGCAGATGTTGCTTAAGATATTTTTTTATATATGAAAATGAATTAACCCAACAATACTCCATTACCAGGAGCACCTAGACACATGCAGATTGCACACATCCCTTATATTCCCATTCTTGCTGTTTCCCTATTGCTATGAAGATGCTTTTATTCATGAAGAAGAGCCCAGCACATTCAAGCTCAAAGATTTGTCTTGTATGAGACTTTGACCCCCCCCAAAAAGCATAGGTCTTTAACAATTAGTATTAAATAAGAAAATAAATAAAGAGGTATTGAGGTCGAATTGGACTATTGTGATTAGTAATCATTAAGAGCCTCACTCTCCGTGAATTTTTCTAATCTCCTTTTCAAAACAATCAGTGTTGGGTGTTCTGCCATACATTCCATACTTATATTTGTATTGTGGGTTGATTTTTCTTTTTGTCCCCCATCTCCCATCAGTGATGGATGCTGATAATATGCTCTAATATTTTGAGGGAGGAAAAAAAGCCACGTCTCTCTAATCACCTGCTTCAACTCCTGCGTAATTGTAGACACCTCTTTCATTTCCCACTGCAAAACAGTTTGGTTGCTTGGGCTTCACTATCCTCCTGCTAAATTTGTAGGAATAGTTACATCATTATTAACCTCCTGTTTTAAAATCTGAATGCCGTTTTACTGGCATTAAGACACTTTATCATTGGTGCCATAGAGTTTGTCCTTGCAAGGCAATAATCATGATGAGTGTCTCTTCCTTCTTAGCCTTCTAAGTTAGACCTGCTCGGATTAATTTAGGCCTATATGTTTGCTTTTTAAACCCTTCAGATTTGGGTTTTGTCTAAGTATCTGGTTCAGGATGGCTTTGCTAGAGCAGGGCTTTACAATTCCTAGAATTTAGCTCCTGAATTAAGTCCCTCAAAAGCAACCTATAGGGACTCTAATCCTTTTGCTTTGTTTTCAGTTATTAACTAATTAATTAAAGAGTAGCACTTCTCCTCAACCAAGTGCTTAAGTTCTGTGTGTATTTAACTTCCATTTTGCTGCTTTGTCAGTGGGCTTTCTAGAAACTAAAATAGATCAACCAACATAGCAGATAGGTTTTCCTGTTTGGCTTAACAGTTTGTGGAATTAAAGCAATCTTTACTTGACTTAAGAGCTAAGACTGTATACAGTATCATCAATTTAGAAAGCATCTTTTCACAGAACAAAGTATTGGTTCGACTTCAGAATAATCTTGTATGCAAAATGAGACCAACAGAACATCTTATAAGAATACACTTTTGAAGGTGGCCCAAAGTAATACTTAGATATGATTAGGGCATCACCCCCTCTGCCCCTCTTTCCTGCCCCTTGTTTACTCCAGAGAGATCTGTCCAATGAAGAAATGTGTAGGAGCACAACTCAAGTGCTTAAGAGAACATATTTGGCATGGGCTGCTTGTGAGTCTAAGCTTATATTGCATGAGTCAGGTGTATTCATGTCCATTTAAGAGTCCTGAACCAAACTTTATACGTTATTTTAGAGATAAAATACTTTATTTTCAATATAGAAATTGGGAGGGGGAGGGTGGGAAAGAATTAAATTATATTGAGTATTAAATAGTTACGACAACTGTCATTGCATCTATAAAATGTGTTAAATTGCAAAAATTCTATTGCGATTGTTTTCAACTGCCCTTAAAAACACCCTCCAATTGTTTATTTGCAATGTAAGAAGCAAATCCAAAATTACAATATCTGAAATATTTAAAATCGACAGTGATTTAATGCCGCTCATTGTTTTATCACTTTATCAGGAAATAGTTGTGTCAGTGAAGCTTGGCATTTATACCACCTTATAATGCCTGCCATTAAAAAAATCTCTTGGGATGTGAAAATATTTACAGGTAGTCCTCCACTTACAACAGTTGATTTAATGATAGTTCGAAATTACAGTGCCACTGAAAAAAGTGAGTTATGACTCTTTTTCACACTTACGACCATTGCTGCACCCCTTGGTCAGGTGATCAAAAATTGGATGTTTGGCAACTGGCATATATTTATGATGGCTGCTGTATCCTGGGGTCATGTGATCACCTTTTGTGACCTCCTAACAAGCGAAGTCAATGGGGAAGCCAGTTTCACTTAACAATGGTGTTAGTAACTGAACAACTTCAGTGATTCATTTAACAACTGTGGCAAGGAAGGATGTAAAATGGGGCAACATTCACTTAGCAACTATTTTGCTTAGCCACAGAAATTTTGGAGTCAATTGTGGTCGTAAGTCAAGGATTACCTGTAGTGGAGACAATATAGGTGTTTTCATAGGTATGTTACAAGTGTGGGATCTAGGAATAATGGACTCCCTTTTCCCAAATCTGCCAATGATTCCCTTTGTGGCCTTGGGCAAGGTATGAAACTTTCTGCCTCAATTTCCTCATTTGTAAAATGGGGATAATAATTATTATGCTCACAGTCTACTGTGAGGTCTGTTTGGTTATTATTCTTGCTGCACTTCTAAGGTTAAAAAAAAAACAAGTATTAAATTTTTTAATAGAGAATCCAACGATTTACATATTTTGCTGAATATGCTGTGCTATTTGTACTTTTTTATACAACTTTTAATAGTACTGGTGAGGAAAAAAAATGCATAACCCAATATGTGTCTCATACATGATCTGGAATATTTTAGCTCTTGCCAAGCAAAGTTCTGTGCAGATGTTGCAAGATGTAAGTTTTGCTAAAGTATGAAAGCAGTTTTTCTATTAAAGGGGTTCAAACTTTGCATAGGCAAAAGCATAATGGAGTGTTCTAGCATATTGTCCGGATCAAGAAATTGGACACCATATATTTTAAGGCAAGATTTCATGAAACACAGAAGGTGGGAGGCTTTTTGAAGGCAACTATTCCCATCAACAGAAATTAAATCACTTCAGTTCAAACCATAAGCAAATTGCACATTTACATCATCATAAAAATTAGTGTGACAAGACAAAAAACTGGAGAACTCAGTTTTGCTCAGAGGTAATTGGGTGTCTTCTGATCATTGTCAAAGACTGATTTGATTATTCTCAACAACTGGTGTAAAGAGTGTCATATTGTGTATTGAGAGACAACCTGATTCCATTTTGATTTGATGTCCAAATTTTTACAAAAATCACAGGGAATTTCTCCTATGCAAACCTCATGACAATCTCTGTGAATGAGATTTTGGGGTAAAGTATGCAAATAACATACGTACATCCACCCATTTTTAACAAGACACCCCGTCTCCCCTGAGTGTGCCTCAAGCTTTCCACTGCAATCCATTTTTCCATTTTAGGGGAGTGATTAAGCCTTTTACAGAGAGCCAGTTTGGTATAGTGATTATGGCATGGGGCTAGAAACCGGGAAACTCTGAGTTCTAATCCTGCCTTGTGCACAAAGCCCACTCGATGCCCTTGGGCCAATCATTTTCTCTCAGCCCTAGGAAGAAGGCATTGGCAAATCACTTTTGAAAAACCTTGCCAAGAAAACTACAGGGACTGGTCCTGGCACTCTGAGAATCAGACACAATTGAACAACAACAACAAAAAGCAAAAAAACTTTTGCAAGTACAGCCACCTCTAACTCTCTCTGAAAATCTATAGATGCACCCTCATCTCTCCCTCCACTCCAGCTCCCATGTGGATTGGAATAAAAATGTTAAATTTAACCAATTCATGACTATCTCATTTAAGATACACAGGTTGCTTATACTTAATTATTATACAGAATTTAGGCTTAGGATTTGTTTCTACTGTGATCAATGCCCTAAACAACAAACATCAGCGCTTTTATTTCTTTTTATTGCTTAGAAGATGTACACAATCCAATTTAATAAAAATGTAATGTAATTTTTGTCAATGTAAAGCCTGAGATCCACGTGCCACATAGAAGGGGTATCTTATAGCTTCTATACTATGAATCTTTCGCATGAAAGAATGAGAACTCATCATATTTGCTGTGTCCTCGTTCTCTCTTTGGACAAAAGTCAAACCAATCACGTTTTACATTTTATATATGATACTATTTTAAGGCTCAATATTTCTATTTGGAAGACAGAAAAATGTTTTCTAACTATTTAATAATCGCATGGTACTGTAAAGTAAATGGAAAGGCCATTCATTTGCTGGGAGAAGATGTTTTTAAAAATGGACGAGACTAATGTACAAATTGTTGCACTTTTTCCTTAAACTTAACAATTAAACTTTGTTTGCATGACTTTTTTTTTGTTAAATAGTAATGATAGTTTGAAAGCAAGTTGAGTATGAATAAAGATACTGACAATTATTTTTGTGGAAGTCTTTCTTACTTCAAAGATTTTAGCAGATTGCTGAATTAATCAGTGAGGATATTTCAATTTTAACTAGATGATTCTTCACAGGCTAAATAAGTCTTTTTGCATAATTGTTCATTATATAAGAACAATCTATTCCTTACCTGGATCTACTCTAATGGGAATGCAAACTTATTTCTGCTTAGAAGTAACTTCACATTCAATAATCTGTCTGTACCTTATTTAAAAATGGGCTTGGAAATTCCATATGTGTAATGCAAATATGTACCCCTCTGTCCTTTATTCTTTGCAGAAATATATGTTTTTATTCTATGGTGGCAATCCATCTAGGATCACCAGGTATTATTTCCAGGGGCATCTGAAGATACCATGTCAAAATAGAGCACAGCACAATGAAATCAAAACCATTTACAACCATTCATGTTTTACATGTTGCCATTATGAGTGGGCAATTCCAGATTCATAATTATTTACCTTTGGATATTTTCTTAGCCCTCATGCAAGTGATAAGTCAATGTGGGAAGGAGCCAGTTGAATGTGAGGTATAGCCTAAGTTCTAAGCACTGTTACATGGAATCAAAATTAATTTGATTGATGTTTTGCTATATATCTGTAAAATTATTTTCAGAAATGTTTGCATTTTACATTTAGGAGCTTTGTCTGAGAGCTGACAGCTAAAATTTACTCTGCTGTGTGTATGTAAATCATCATACTAACCAAGAATTCTACAATCAACATTACACTTTTTTTAGTTCTGCAGCTCAGTAAATATTCTTTTTTCTGTAGATCAAAGAGGTATAACCTTTCTGGCCTCCCATCAGATTGATTTGGGGGGGACCTCAAAATTATGGAACATTGTGGTTAATCGATGTAATATACAATATTGAATGAGGTGATGAGATAAAGATTTGGGTTCCTATCAGCCAGTTTCTAGCTACTCCTGCTCCATCTGAATTACTGGATGTAACTATATATCTAAAATTATTAGATGCTTATAAAAGTCTTCTGAAGCTCAGCTTATTAAGACAAACTGGAGGACACTATTTTATATCCTTGTTCTGGATCTTTTCAGTGTTCAGCTGTTTAATTATTTTCATTAGGAAAAAGTTATTTGTAGAGATGTGTGATTATTAACAGACCTACGGAAAACTGCTGCCAAAGCAAAAAGGAGATTGCTGCCTAGGATCTTGCTAAGATGTGAAAAGCACAAGACCAGATAAAATAAGAAGAAGGGAATGTTTTATTGACATCAGCTCTGTTTATTCGAGGCATTCCACCTGATAAATATATTGGGATGAGTTACGGAATGGAATGCATGCACTTGCATTACAGAAAAGAGATGGGGACTTAAAGTATGAGTTGTTCCCTGAAAAATGCCACCTCCTCACAATCCATGAAAAATGAAAGTAGCCTTCATTACCTGTTCATTATTGTCTGTCTTTCAAATAAGTTCCATTAGAAAGGAAGCATGTTTTATTGTGGCAAAGAATGATATTCTGAGCATCTCAGCTGAAGAGCAGAGAAAAACGTTTCCTTTTTAGAAAACTCTTCTTTCCATTCTGATGAGCCAGGAAGCTTATAAGGTAAAGGTCCTTGGATCTGGGTTTTGATGTAGGTGGTAAGAATATGGCATGTAACTGAGGTGGAGAAGAAGGCGAATGAAAAAAGAGAAATGGTGTCAGACTTCTTTGGCAGTACCTGAACTGGAAAATAATCTATGGCAGGGATCCCGAAACTCTTCATCAACCTCTTCATGAAGTTTTAGATAGTTCATTAACCCTCAAACATTTATCATATGAAAATAATTTAATGAATACTATTTTAACTAATGATACTATGAACAACAACAATGGATAGTCCCATTGGCCTTTGGGGGTCAGTATGGATCCCTTTGGAGAATCCTGACCTAGGGAATGAGTTTCTCTAAAATTTTGAGGGAAAGGGTTAAAGTAATAGCAGAAATTCCAGCAAATGTTTCAATTTCCAAATAGAGAACATATAGGCAAATCAAGGCTGTCAGTTTCTCACACTTGCCCTTGTGTTCTTCCAACCAAAGTGGGACGAGGCCTAGATCTCTTGAGAAGGGGGTCAGTCTACAACTAGAAATTGCTATGGAAATGGCTTCAAGTCACCTGTACCGATGTGAGACCCAGTTCTCACAAATGCTTACAGTGCTGTTGTTAAGAATTTATTCAATTTATTGAATAGATCTCCAATTTATTCAACGTACTTTGTGGAGATGCAAAAATTTAAAAAGTGGAAGATAATTGAAATCTAAAACTGAATTCAAAACCATGCTCAGGGATCTTTCAAAGTCCGAAAGTTAGGTTTAAAGCAGACTCTGCACATCCTAAAACGGTAGAATGGCAACTGGACCATGGATCAACTCCAAACGTTGTCTTAAATGGTAACATTAATAATGTATGGCAGAAAATAATTAAATGTATGGGAAAGGACTTTATTAGTTTTCTTTTATGATCCAGCTCATGAAATACCTTTCCTTCAGACTAGTCACTATGAACACAGCCCTTGGCAGAGTGATCAAAAGTCAAGATTGGGCCTTGGTTGAAGACAAATTATTCATCCCTGTATTACAGAATTACAACTGCTGGGATTGGGAGAAAATTTCTCAACAATCGGTTATGCAGATTGTAATGGAAATTGTCCCAAACCCTTAAACTTCAGAACTGTAGAGATTTGAATCCTGACTCTTACACACTAGCCCCAGAAATGCCATACTATAATGCTCATACAGTACATCACGTTGATACTGTCTTTCCCATTTCATTTTTTGAAAGCTTCTGGCCTTAGTCACTCTTTCTGCACTTTTGGAGAAAGTCTTATATAATCAAAAGTCCATTAGAAGCCATTACCTCTTAAATTTAACACCTGATCTCAGCACCAATGGCTACCGTATAGTTTTGCTCAAGGTTTGAGAATGACCTTTTTTTACATTGGAGTTGACTGTGGCTAAACTGTTCTTTCTCCTGTGTTTTAATATAATTCAGCTTCTAAGAATGCAAAGCATTGAGCATCCTGCACCTAAACCAACATCAATGCTACTTCTCTTCATAAGAGAAAATTATGTATTAGGTTAGTCAGATAATGACACATGATCTTTTCCTTTGGGAAAATAGTGAATAGGCTTGGTCAATATTGAACACTTAGGATTTTAAAAAAAGAATTATAAGGTCAGATGAATTTAGGATACATTTGCAATTACGGAGTTTGATTGTTTTTTAAGGCATTTTGTTGTTGTGTCGTGCTTTCCTTTCCTCTTTGGATTTCAATCAGCAACATTTGTGGCATTATCTTCTGCTCTGATACTGACAATCTGTCTAAAGGAGTTCAAGATCAAAATGCTTTGTGACATATGGGTTTTAATGGCCTGGCATAACTGCCATTTTTCTGGCATTTATAGAGTGAGGAAAAAGGAAAAAGAAGTAAATTCTGATCTTAAATGGCACCTGTACTGTCCTGAGCACTGATCTGGCTGTTGGCAGGGCTTTTGTGGGGAAATGTAAAAATCGCAATCCCGTTGGTCCAGTCTGGTATATAAGTGGTGAGGACTACAGCCCTGGGGCAGGGAGGGATAATCATTTATCCAGTTGCTGGGAGACATGGTGCCAGACAATCTAAAAATTGCAGGGAGGAGGAGAAGCAAGAAGAGGAGCAGAAGAAGGAAGAGGGAGAGGACAAGGAGGAGGAGGAAAAGCAGAAGGAGGAGGAGGAGCAGAAGAAGACAAGAACAAAATGGAGGAGGAGCAGAAGGAGAAGGAGGAGTTTGCACAAAATGGAGTGAACAGAATGGGTGGAGAGAAAGATTGGAGAGAGAAGTTAAGTGTGCAGAGCAGATAAGAAATGAGTTTCCAAGGAAGAAGGGAGGTGGAAGGAGGAAGGAGAGCTCCATCCAAGACCCAGAAACGAGAAGGGGGCACCTGGCTGGCTGCAAAAAGCTTCACCCAAGTCCCCAGAGGGAAAGAAGGAGATCAGCTGTGAGTGGAGAAGCCCTGGTGTCTGGGGAAGGACTGGGCAAAAAATCCTGAGAGAGCTGCTTCCTCCCATAGCAGGGGTTTGGCTGAGGAGGAGATCAAGCTGTGCTGACTCCACTAATAAATTACAGCCTCTTGCCCTTTTTCTTTCATTCTTCTTATCAAGCCCCAAAATGGGGGAGGGAAATGGAGAGCTAGAGGGGGAATAGATTGACACCAGCTGAACAATATGGTGGTATATGTTTCTCTTAAAAACTTCTTGCTTTAAATACTGTCCCTGTATATAGTAAAAAGCATAAAAGCCTCCACTGTTGTGTTTGCCAAGAGTTGTCATTCAAAAAGAGCCCTCTCACACTGTGATATGCTTAAACATGCTTAAGCAACCATGCACATGTCTGATTTGGTGAAAAACATCTTATTTAAATTACCAATTTGCACAAGAGGAAGTTAGCTTTCTAACAGGACACTCAGCTTTTCATCATTTCCCACGTTTTTTTAAGTCTTAGAAATAACGCCTTATTGCCAACCTTATTCTAGGAAAGGCCATATGTTTCGCGAGAGTTTGCAGCTTTTGTGCGCTAACACATGCACATTCTGGCAGCCGTGCCACGAAGTGATAAAAATACAAAGAACATACTGCTTGGAGGTGTTCTCAGCCCAATTCCCTAGCTTCTCACGACCAGCAAAAATAACACCGTGCTGTGAAAATGCTAAGTCCTCGATATTATAAATTAATCAGGGCACAATAGAGTTGGTGTGGTTCTCTCCCAGGACTGGACTTCATTTCTGGTGGGCAAGGAAGAGGCTCCCTGAAGGGCTGCCAGCCGGTGGGCTTAATAGGGCTGAGGATGTCCTCCCTTACACACACACATTTTAAAAACCTGGCTGAGTGACTTTGGGCCAGTCATTTTCTCTCATTCCAACAAACCTCACAGGGTTGTTGTGGGGAAAGTAGGAGGAGGCAGGAATATTAGGTATGTTTATTGCTTTGAGTTATTTATAAAAATAATAAAGGTGAGATAAAAAAAATCTTTAAAAAAGAATTGTGCATCTGAATGTGAAGGAGGCGGATGGGTGTTTAGGGATTCAAACAAGGATATGTGTGTGTGTGCACGAGAGAAGAGCAGATGGCTACAAGCGAAAAAGTGTTCATGAAAAATGAAGGGATGCCTATGGAGAAGGAAGAGGCAGAAAGAGAAGGATGAACTTGTGGGTGTGTTTGTGTGGTAAAGAGAGAAGTTTTGTTCTGTTGGAAGAAATGTCCTTCTGGGTTCAGTTCCAAGTGGGGAAAAAGACACTGGAAACATTTATTTATTTTTATTTTTATTTGATTTATATGCCGCCCTTCTCCGAAGACTCAGGGCGGCTTACAATGTGCTAAGCAATAGCCTTCATACATGGAGACTGCTTGGAAAGATGGTTTAATGGTGGTCAGGATCACATGGTTTGAGTTCCTGAGCAGGAAAGGGAATAGATGCTGAGTGTCCCTGGGTTTTATGCCCTGTCTTGGGCCCCACCTCAGTGTTTCCTGTTCCTGCATAAGAAATGTATCCTGATTGGTTGTCAGACTACCAGGGGGCGGGGGTCTTAGCTAGCCTTGCTGGCTGATGTAATGTTCCCAGGTGCCATGTGGTGAGTTTCTGTTGCTAGATGTGTCCTTTGTATTGCAGATGGATGATGAGGCCTTAATGGCCCATTGGCAAAGGTGGGGGGCTGAGTTTCTCTGAGTTTCTACTTCTCTTTTAGGGGAAATATTCTGCCTTTTTAGTATATCCTAAAATATTTCATGTTTCTAGGAGAGGGGTGGGTTTTAACTTCCAACAGTTCAAAGGAATGCCTTTCAGGAGAAAAGAAGCAGTCTTCTCTATTTCTGACTTGCAGTAACTGATTTGATGGTTTGATTTCATGTAATGTAATTTAATTTAATATCCACTGCAAAATTATGGCCCGGGCCTGCCAAGGCAAACAGAGTTAGGTGAAAAACTGACTGAATTCTTTTTCCACCCTAAGAAAAAGAGGATTTCCTGCTTGCTCCATGCGTTAAATGGAAAAGGCCAGAGGAGCTGCCCTGAAATCTCCTTTACAAAGAACCAGGCAGCAGAAAAGACCTCCTGGAGGAACATGGCGAATCCGACCTAGACAATCTGAGCCAGCGGTGAAATCCGTCCGGCTCTATCCGGCTCGCACATACCGGTAGCGCTGGTGGCGGGAGGCATTACGTCCCCTTTTTTACCCTCTGCGCATGCGCAGAAGAGGCCCCCATGCTCCCACATGCTTCCGTTCCCGAACCGGTAGCAAAGATAAGTGGAGTTCACCACTGATCTGAGCTGTTCTAAAGCAATGTTCTTCGAACCTGGAGTGTAAGTAATTATTCTCCAAATAAAGTTATATTTCTTTGACTTGGTTTGATGTGTTGAAGTAGCAACTTGCACACATCAAAGAAGTAATCATCAACCCAGCCCCAAGGACAGAAATTTTGTATCACCTCAAATTATCAGTGTGAGGAGAATCAATTCATAGTCAGCGGTCACTTGCTGAGAGTGAAGAAAGTAATATTTCAAATCCTTTTTTAAAAACTTTTTATTTATTTTTGTTGCTATCGTCATCGCATTCACCCACCACCTCAGCCTCTATGAAGAGTGATATAATTTATTTCCCATAGTAAGGGAGTTGATGAAGTTTCCATGATTCTGGATTACTGCAATGCTCTCTACATGGGGCTGCCCTTGGGGTGCACTCGGAGGCTCCAGCTAGTCCAGAACGCAGC
>JANHFK010002264.1:50412-62442 GCA_036250565.1 Sibynophis collaris | reverse complement strand
ATAATGATATAGTTTTACCGAAAATAATGTAAATATGTTAAAAGAGAAATAATATATGTTTTTATGTAGTTTAGTCTATGTGTGTCAAAAAATAAAATCTAATAAAAATCTTTTTTTAAAAAAAAAAAAGACTTTATTCTGACTCCACCCAGAAGTCATAGCACTGATGATACCTAGCTTGATTGTTTATTTAGTATCATATGACCATCACTAAGCGTTGTATCTTATGATTCTTGATGAATGTATTTTTTAGGTACACTGAGAGCTAATGCACCAAAGACAAATTCCTTGTGTGTCCAATCACACGTCCAATCAAGAATTCTATTCTATTCTATAAATAATTCTATTCATGCCAGGATATCTGAGCAGTGGGAGGGAAATAAAAGGACTCCTTTTGTGATTTTTCACTGCTTCTACAGCAGCACCTTAATTATTAAATTGTATGGAGAAGGGACGGTGAGACTCAGACAAAGGAAGGAAAGAGTTTGTATTGGAAGGCAAGTTGAGAGGAATTTCCTTCATCTTTAAGAAAAACATTGCAAGATATTCCCAATTGGGGTTGTGTGTATTTGACATCTTAAGACATCTTAAGATGTGCCCTGTAGGATGTGAGGTGAACCCTCTTATTCTAAACTAGAAGTTGGACATGACAGCCTGTTTGTTGGTCTTTAACTTCCCTACAGATGGAATGTGTCATTCCTTTCACTGTATTGAATCTGGCATATTCCTTGGATCACTAAATAATACGTTAACAGGGTAAACAAAAGAGTTCCCAAAACAGATGTGCAATCCTCCAGAGTTTCTCCTTGGGATTTCTATTCCAGCTACAGAAACTTGCTCTTTTCTGACTGGTTTTAGCATCAACAAATTGAATCACACACAAATGATACCCCTGAGTGATAGAGGCAGAACGCACACCAGTTGCTCTACTTGTTTGATTGACTGTAAGGGCTTTGAGTTCTTGAGTTCATGAAGTTTGTGGATTTTCAGCTCAACCACTTTGGGAGTCCTGCAATATTATCAAATTTTACATCTTGATGGGCTTGTACTTCTTTAGTGGAACTTGTCTCTAATTGGAGATCCCCCCTTGGCTCAATTAACAGTTTGGAACTATTGTTAGGGGAGCCTTTGCACAATTTCATTTAGTGTGTCAAGTATTAATCTTTCCTCCCTAGGAGCCACTTATTGTAGTTGCCTCCTGTTTATACCATGAGTATCTTTTTCTGGTTGTTTTTATACATCTCCTAAAGAATACATCGCCAAGTGTTGGCTTGGTCCAGATCCTATCAATAAAGTAGTGCCACCCTTGTGGGATGCTGCAGAGAAAAGCAACAAAAATGTAGTTCTTGGAGGCTAATATATATTTTTTCTATTGAAGCAACCTGGTCTACCCAAATATGGGAAGGCGCCCTCAGGAAGTCGCTTTCATGACAAACAAACTATTTTGTGTTGCATTTATATTTATTTTATATTCCCTGGTACAAGCTGACAAAGCGAGGAGAACCTGTGGCTTAGTGGTTAATACATCTGCCTAATATGCAGGCAAGCCCAGGTTCGAATCCCAGAAGGGTATGGCTAGCTGATGAGAGCTTGGCTAACCATTTTGCTGGCGTGTGCATGCATGCTGGAGCTGAGCTTGGGCTACTCTCTGCGTGCCACCTGTGGCATGCATGCCTTGATTCACCATCACGGGTCTATTTTAATGAACAGAAAAACCAGGGGTGACATGATATCACTGTTCTGTTATCCGATAAGAGCCAAGGTGGTGCAGTGGTTAGAGTGCAGTACTGCAGGTTACTTCAACTGACTGCTAGCTGCAGTTCAGCAGATCGAATCTCACCGGTTCAAGGTTGACTCAGCCTTCCATCCTTCCAAGATGGGTAAAATGAGGAGCCAGATTGTTGGGGGCAATAGGCCGACTCTGTAAATCGCTTAGAGAGGGCTGTAAAAGCACTCTGAAGCGGTATATAAGTCTAAGTGCTATTGCTATCTCAGGGGTTGCCACAAAGAATAGGGAGTCAACCTATTCTTCAAATCACCTGAAGGCAGAATAAGAAGCAATGGATGGAAACTAATCAAGGAGAGATGCAAGCTAGAACTAAGAAGAAATTTCCTGGCAGAACAATTAATCATTGGAACAATTTGCTTCCATAAGTTGTGAATGTTCCAACACTGGAAGTTTTTAAGAAGAAATTGGACAACCATTTGCCCGAAATGGTATAGGCTCCCTGCCTGAACAAGGGGTTGGACTAGAAGACTCCTAAGGTCTCTTCCAACTCTATACCTCCTGTTCTGTTCTGTTCTGTTAAAGGTCATAGACTAGATTCTGCCCAATTCCAATTCTCCATCTGAAGCTGCTCGCCCTCTCTCCTCTGATCCTTGGCCACTGTTTTCCAGAACTTGTTTGTTTTAGCAGCAAGAGAATCGTGTCCTGTTTAAAAAAAAAACAACCCAAGTTCTCTTCTTGTACCACAAAGTCAGCTCTCTCACTTCTCCTACCACCATGGCCAGATCTAACAGTATATTCAGAGGCTGTTAGAATTCTGAGGGGTATAAAGAAAAGGGTAAGTTATGTTTCAGTCTGTGGGATTTGATGAACTGTAAGATAAAATGCTCCAAGATCACTGCAGATGGGAACTGCAGCCAAGACATTAAAAGTGGCTTGCTCCTGGGGAGGAAAGCTATGGCAAAGTTAGACAGCATTCTAAAAAGCAGAGACTTCACTCTGCCAACAAAAGTGTGTATAGTCAAGGCTATGGTTTTCCCAGTTGCAATGGATGGTTGTGAAAGTTGGACCATAAGGAAGGCTGAGCTCCACCCCAACTCCCCCCACTTTTGGCATGCGATGACAAAAAGATTAGCCATCACTGGTATAGGGGTCCCTCCTTGAACAGGGGGTTGGACTAGAAGACCTCCAAGGTCCCTTCCTTCTCTATGATTCTATTGTTTTCTGTTATATCCTCTTTTTCAAAAGCTGTCACATGTTGTTGTTTTTTTCCCCCCAGGCTCACACCATTTCTCTAGAACAGCTTCCGGCTGTTTCTATATTTCCCACGTGTTCCATAGTCCCTATTTCGACGAATCTGCAAGCCCCAGTATGCACATCCATATTTGGACTCTCAATAAATCACATTTTAATGCCTCCTGAAATGCTCAATCTTGTACACTAAAAACTAATAAGTGAAGTAGTAGTATATGCTGGAGACTAGAACAAAAGCACAGTTGTAGCAACATTTGATGCCCCCATTTGGAAATGTATTCGTAGAATGAATGGAGAAGATTTGGAAAAAAAAAAACTGACAATAAAGTAAAAACCCAAGTCCTCGTAGCTATATCCATGCTCTAATTTGAAAAACTCGATAGGAGGCTCGCCCATTAACCCATTTCATACAGAAAACTTAATTGCGAACATACCATTTTTGGCAATGTCTTTCACAGAACCACAGTGGGAAGGAAACTGCAAACATTTTATATATTTCGTTCATAATAGAAGTTGGCTTCCCTGTTGAGCAGGGGAATAAATCTTGTAATGGAAATGCCTCGCTGTCATGGCTAAATGCAGGAGAACTTTCACACAAACTCTGAACTCTTTGAGTTCCAATCGGATAAAACCCCTACTCAAGAGTAATATTTATTGAATTTTACATGGCTGAGTGAGCATGAATAGGATTGTGGAGTGTGGAAATGCAGTTTAAGATTTTTTTTTTTAAAAAAAAATGAAGGATGTCTCGCTGCCCTTGAGATCCGGCATATTCTTTTCTGTTCTGATTATAGCTGATACTGTAAAATAAGTGATCCCGGCATGCTTAGAGTTTCTCTTAGCATTTTCCCTTCTACACTCGGAAAAAAAAAGTATGTCAAATAATGGATAGGTGGGGAGGGAGGTAGTGGTGATTGGTATTATGATGTACATCAGGGCTGTAAAATTCCTGGCCCGCGGGCTGGATGCGTCATGCACTGGCGACGCCCACGCCCGGTTTAGCGAAGGGGAAATAGTTCCGATATATCATGTGATGCTGCCGTGATGATGTGAATTTGACAATACTGACGTACATGATGCAGAGGTTGTATTCAGCAGGTTTTGACCAGTTCTGGAGAGCCGATAGCGGAAATTTTGAGTAGTTCGGAGAACCGGTAAATACCACCTCTGACTGGCCCCGCCCCATCTATTCTCTGCCTCCCTAGTCCCAGCTGATTGGGAGGAAATGGGGATTTTACAGTAACCTTCCCCTGGAGTGGGGTGGGAATGGAGATTTGACAGTATACTTCCCCTGGAGTGGGGTGGGAATGGAGATTTGACAGTATCCTTCCCCTGCCACGCCCACCAAGCTGCACCCACCAAGCAATGCCACACCCACCAAGCCATGCCCAAAGAACCGGTAATAAAAAAAAATTAATCCCACCACTGCTGCAAATGAATGCACCTGGTTGGCCTTGTCTGGAGTGGCAATCTAAGCAGGTTTCGACTTGATCAATACTTGGTTGGGGATGTTCATGGAAAATTCAAGCTTAATTTGAAGGAGATTATCTTGTTAGTATCTTGTAGAGATGTGTATATAATTCTTTAATATGAAGTTATTTTGTTTTCCAAATGACATGTCTAGTGATTTGATGAGAAAATTACTAAGGTAAGTGTGTTTTCTTCAAATGGAATAAATAGCTACAGAAAATGCATGCTGTTCAATGACTTAACGTTACCCGTGGGCTATAATCTTTTAGATTACTTGTGTAATGATGTATAATTTTTTTTTGTTTTTTTTATGTGTGGTGAAAAGTTGATGCATATACCTATACTTACAGAGCCTAGATGAGGTGTGTCTAATCTTTATAAGTTTAAGTTCTGTGGACTTCAATTCCCAGAATTCCCTTGCCAGCATGGCTGGCCTAGACAAACCTGTACTTGCACAGAAGCCAACTGAGTAAGGCTCATTTGGAACAATATTGCATGAAGCCAGAGTTGTCAACAGGGAGAAGGGAAAGATCAAGTGGGAGAAGGGACAAAACATGTTTCACGTCAATCCCATGACTGAATCCAATATCAAGATGCAAGTATGAGAAGCAGGGATTTGCATTGTTACATTACAATGTACTGTACGTTCCATCATTTTGTCAATAAAAGTTATTTTATCAATATTCAGTCATAATCAAGCTATTGATACCCCTTGCCACAAAACAGCATACAGTTTTAAAACACTTCTACAAACAATTTTATCTATCTGATAATGCAGAGGGTCCCGATATTTTGCTGTTTTGTTTCTTGTTTCTGCACTGTAAAATTCCATCCTTTTCTATATTTTCCTATATATTTGGAAAAACCTCCTTTTTTCCCCCTCTCTCTAGGATTATTAAAAATTGGGATTCCTGGCCAGAGATATACTGCAAAACTTCAGTTTTCAAACTCTTTACCAGTTTATCAGTTCTCCATACCAGTAGACCAAGTTTCTTCATACTAATACAGGGGTCCCCAACCCCTGAGCCACAGCCCTCTACTGGGCCATGGCTTATTCGGAACCGGGCCACACAGCAGCAGGCTGGCACACACAGCTCAACTTGCACAAGTCGAACTGCCTGTACAAATTACATACATGCTGTCTCGCTACTCATGTAGCCCGGTTCTCCTCTTCCGCCAAGCTGCAAAGGCTGGAGACTGCTGTACTAGTAGAACAAGTTTACCACGTGTGAAAAGTCCTAAAAGAGATATCCTGGCTATGTGTATTACCAAGACATCCTCTTTTTGTTTAAGACATGGTCTTGAAACTTCGTTTTATACATTGATATTCAAATTCAGATTGTTGTATTACGTTGTCAAAAAAGTCACCTTTGAACAAATGCTGCCTGTGATGAGACTATTTCTCAATCTTAGTCACTCCCTCTCCCCTCCCCCTCTCTCTGTAGGAAATAAATAAACTTCTTTCCTCTGATCAGCATTGCCTTAACATGCTCAAACCAGAGGATTTTTAAAGTGCCCGGAAATCTGCAGGATGATCATGTGTTTCATGCATAAGCTGAGGATTCTAAAAGAAATGGCAGCTTGTTTGGCCATGTCTTTTTCTCTCTATTGTGGCACTTTGCCATGGCATATTTAGCGAAAGACCTATCACTTTAAGCCTGTAATGAACATTGATGACGCTTCTTGTTTCAGAAAGTCTTAACAATTTCTAACTATGGCAAATTGCAGCGGTTTTCTGTGGTGAAAAAAAGAAATGACTAAAAATGGGCCTAAGATTGCTTGGTATTTTTTCAGAAACTCTTTTGCTTCCTTTTATTTAACCAGAACACAATCTTTTTTAAACAGTGGAAGTTTGGGGATTTGTTTTTCTTTTGCCCTAAAATATTACATGTACTTTTCTGGGATTCATTAAAAATGTAACAATTTGTTTGAAAATGCAAAAAAATGAATTGAGGATAGTATTCTAGATACTTATCACCTTTATAGAACTTCATTCTTACCCATAATAAATCTTCAAGATATGCTTTTAAATATTATTAGCATTCTTTTGATTTTGAGAATTATGACTTAAAGTATACTGCAACTTTATTATTCACTTTTAAAAGCAACTAAAGTTAAAAGTGCTTTTACCTTAATGTGATAGGATGTTTTCTAATAGTCCCATTAGGATATTTGTGTAAGATAGTTCAGTCATCGGAAATTGCTTTCTTGTCTCACGTTCAAGCTTTTGACAGCATTGTTTGAATTTTAATTCAATTTTGGAGAGATACTAGGTATGTTAATTGTGTTTATAGGTGTAAAGGGAGAGCAAGCAAAAGGATATGTTTAACATCTAGTTCTGCAGGGGTCACTTTTCTAATCACTGGTTTTCGATACCACAACATAGATATTCACAATAGTGTTGATTTGCAGGAGCATTTTAGCTAAGTGAAGTGTCTGGAAGTAGCGTAAGTGGTAGTATGATTTAGTAATTAAGGTATTGGCTGAGGACAGGGAAAACATAGTTTCTAGTCTATTCGCAGCCACAGAAACTCCCTTGGATAACTATGGACCAGTTTTTCTTCTGTCAGCTCAATCTATGGGGTTCTTGGTGCTCTCTGAGCTTGGTTATTTTCTTGCAGACATTTCATTACCAAACTAGATAACATCATCATTGCTAAAAGAGAGTGGAGATTGCTCTCATTTTATATACTAGTGGCTTTTCGTATCAGTGTTGGTAAGAGCATTCTTGGTGGTTCCTTGATTAGGCTGTTGTTTACTGTTAACTTGATTGTCTGATTGGAATATTGTTTACTTCTTAATTGTTGGTCTAATGTTAATCTTGGTGTTAATCTCTGCTCTGCTGAATGTTGATTGCAGGTGAGGAGAATTCTTGATTTTTTTTGTTTCATTTTTGATATTTTGATTGTCTCTTGTCATTTGTCATTGTGATTGTCTTTTGAATGATGTTGCTTATCTCTTTGCGCTTGTTGATGGCTAATTGATGGAAAACCCCTCATGGCATTCAGGAAGATCAGTGTCCAAGTAAGGACATATAGGATTGCAGTCTTAACTGACAAAAAATAGGACCTTTTATAAAAGTAGTTTTTAATGTAATTGATGGTTGACATAGGGCCACTTCAAATTTTTCACTAGAACGATGCAGCATTTTCAAAAGATAAATATTCAGGTATTCCATGTAAGCAATAAAATTGCTTAGACATTTAGGCTTTTATATGTGCAATCCAGGCATATATAAGTTTATATTTATGCAACTAACATATATGTTTACCTTTAATAAGAACAGATAAACAAGTCACAGGTTCACATGTATTTGGTGTATAGTTTTCTAAAATCAAAATATCACACACCAATTTGTCGTTACTTTAACACCCAGTTTTTAAAAGCATATATTTTATTTTTCAAATGTGTTTGTCTCCCTTTCTTCAAAACTATTTCCATTGCTTCAGCTCTTTGTAATGATGTAGAAATATTTTGAGTCATGCTTTTCATCACAGTATTTGAAGAAGTGCATACTTAAAAGGCAACTACCTTCTGACATTTATTACTGTAATCCAGGTTGCTTAAAACAAACTTCCCCTGTTGAATATTCCAGTGGAGCTCATTAGGGGGATGTTGCAAAGTTTAAAGACATATGGCTATTATTGGTATTAGCAGCAATGACAAAACTAGCAATTACAATACAGCATTAGTAATAATAATAAAAGTAGTGATAACAAAAAATTATAACGGAATGCTGCTTTTGCTCTACATATGAAAAAAAAATCAAAGCATTTAAAACCCCCATGTTAAAAGTTTTGCATCAATTAAAAACGAACAAAAATAAGTTACTCAACAAGATTGAATTACAAATTGAATTTAGGAGTAAAAAGAATTCTTTTAAAAAACAATTTCAGGGACAATTGTGCTGTTAAACGTTTGGTGGTGCTTCCTCAAGACAACTCCAATACTACAAACTGGGAATACGATGGCTACCTGTATTCCATGCACAGAACCAGGAGATTGAGATCTACTTTAGGTACAGGTTTGTTTGTCTTTCTAGGGAGAGAAAAAAAAATCTTCCCCTTTTGTGACTGTGACGTTTTGTCTATGCTCAATAAATAAATGTTGGCTACGCTAATAACCCAGATCTTTTCTGACCTTTCCAAGAAAAATAAATGCAGACACTTAGAACAGAAGAACAACCTTTTGAAGGAGATGGAGTGAAGTGAACACAATCTATTTATTGTAGCATTACTGATTATTTAACTATAATGGTGGCTCTAATTATGCAAGAACAGAAAAAAATCTGGGTCACTACAATCCGATCTGGCAAACTAGAAACCGTGGCAAAGAGTGAGGCACATAGCAGCTCTAAAATTCAGTCGAAAAACTTCAAACTTGCCATCAAATTTCTGTGATGCAAATAAACATGATTTGGGGTTGGAAATTTGCACAGACTGCTATAGTTTTCTCTAGCAATAAAAACATAAATTAAGATGATGGACAAGGTACAACGTCACTCAGTGGTGGGTTTCAAAAATTTTTACTACCAGTTCTGTGGGTGTGGCTTGGTGGGCGTGGCATTGCATGGCATGGCTTGGTAGGTGTGGCAAGGAAAAGTTACTGTAAAATCTCCATTCCCTCCCCACTCCAGGGGAAGATTATTGCAAAATTCCCATTTCCTCCTTGATCATCTGGGACTCGGGAGGCAGACAATAGATGGGGGCAGGGCCAGTCAGAGGTGGTATTTACCGGTTCTCCAAACTACTCAAAATTTCCGCTACTGGTTCTCCAGAACCAGTACCGTATGACTATCATTAAGTGTTGTACCTTATGGTTCTTGATGAATGCATCTTTTCCTTTATGTTCACTGAGAGCATATGCACCAAAGACAAAATCCTTGTGTGTCCAATCACACTTGGCCAATAAAGAAATTCTATTCTATTCTATTCTATTCTATTCTATTCTACTGATGATGTTACCTAGTTTGGGTAATGAACTGTCTTGAAGAAAACAAGCAAGAGCACCAAGGAGCCACAATTGTCGTCATCATCCTCCTCCTTCTCCCCCTCCTCCCAAAACCCACTCTCTTCTCAGCACTGATTATGTTACCTAGATTGGGTAATGAAACGTCTGCAAGAAAATAAGGAAGCTCAGAGAGCACTACAGTCCCCTCCTCCTCCTCCTCCTCCTCCTCCTCTTCCTCTTCCTCTTCCTCTTCCTCCTCCTCCCCTTCCTCCTCCTCTTCCTCCTCCTCCTCTCCACAAACCCCACTGCCTCTTGTACTGATGATGTTACCTAGTTTGGGTAATGAAACGTCTGCAAGAAAACAAGAACGCTCAGAGAGCACTAAGGATCTCTTTTCCTAGTGGGTCTGTATTCTAGAAGCCACCCCAGCAAAATCTGGTTGGTTCAGGGTTAGGGGTCCAAGTCCAGCAGCCCAATTTTTTTACTTGCTGCACAACACTAGTATTTCTCTTCCCAGCTACATCGTGTGTCTTCTTAGTTACTTGGAGATGATTATGAAGCTAATTAAAACATGTTAAGAGAAGCACTATAAACCTGCGCAGCACACGAAGCAAATTAACCAAATTCAGGGGGTTTTTTTTCCTGTTTCATTGTGCTTTTATTATGATGTTGTTTTCAAATGAATGTTGAATAGTTTTCTTAATCTGTTTTATTTTTGCTTCGAAGGAGCCCAGCCTCGGCAAGGTCCCCATAGGGATGATTCTAAGCAATGTGATGTGATATCGAAATACATATCTTGATTTTCTTGACTGCTTTAGTTATAATTAAGCCATTTTGAAGTGTGAAATTAACAACTATTAAAGAGGGGGGGTGAGAAAGCACCTTGTTTATTGATCCAGGTGCAACACACAAATACATCTGAAAATTTGCCTTCAATAGCATCTTGGAGTCCCACTAGTTAAAACACGTATATCTGCATCTTCTCAGGTTGTAGAGTTGTCTTCATTCTTTATTATAAGAAAAATAAAGTGTAGGCTGATTTTATCCAGAAGAAATAGGCCCCAGGATCCAGAGGCTTTCTTGGAGCCTGGGGAGGCCGAAAAAGGCCCATTTCCCAACTTCTGGTGGGATCAGACGGCCCGTTTTTCACTCTCCCCAGGTTTCAGAGGCTTTCTTGGAGCCTGGGGAGGACAGAAACAGCCTTCCCTACACACACCCCTGAGGCTGGAAAGGGCCCATTTTCTGACTTCCGGTCGGACCAGAAGTCCTGTTTTTTGCCCTCCCCAGGCTCCAGAGGCTTTCTAGGAGCCTGGGGAGGCCGAAAACGACCCCCCCGAAGGCCGGAAACTGCCTGTTTCCCGACTTCGGGGAAGTCTTGCTTCTTGTTTACTGCTGTCTGCAAGGAATATAAATCCTTCTATTCCCTGCCATCCAGTCAGAGCTGAAGAAGCTTCTTGGGTGAGAAGCGAAACGTCTTCAAAAGAAAAACAACAACAAGGAAATCCAGTTGCCTCCTTGAAAAAAAAGCACCTTTGGGACAACCATGACCTGGATGACTGAGGATCTCTGCAGACTTCACTGCCACCAACATATGACCAGCCTGAGATTTTAGCACTCAAAGCATCCATTTTAGCACCATGCTTCCTTACCCCCCATGCCTGGCGCTGATGTATGCAAACTTAATGGCATATTATGCATTATGTCCTTCATTACTGCTTAAAAATTTATCAGGCCATTATGCATTTAGTGGCTAGGAAGGGTTAAGGTCAAGTGAGGAGAAGAGGGTGGGGGGTTGGGGGAGAAGGCGCCTCTCCATTTAGCAGGGTGGACCGAGGGGTTAATTATCCCCAACCCAAATCCCTGAGACATTAAGCACAGAAGTAGAGATTAAAGGGAGGCTGGTGTGTTATTTACAGCAAAATAAACATTAAACAGGGTAATCCTTATCTGTGCTTAATGCAGGATTTCTCCCTGGGCAGAGAGAGAGAGAGAAAGAGAGAGAAGCCGGAAAAAATGTTTCGGATGGAAGACTTTGCAAATTCGGACAATTTTCTCTGTTTCAAAGTAAAGAACTGAGGGAGTCTAGATCTTCAGACAAGAGCCAGGAACAAAGCAAGCATTTAAAAAAAGAACTTTTAGGTTCTGAAGCTCAGGGTTGAACGGTAGAATTCTTAGTGTTCTCTGAACTTGGTTGTTTCCTTGAAGATGTTTCATTCCCCAGCTAGCTAACGTCATCAGTGCTAGCAGGGAGTGGGGTTTTTGCTCTCTGTTTATATGCACTGCCTCGCCCTGTCAGTGCTGGTGGGAACATTCTTGGTGGTTCCTTGATTAGATTGTTATTTACTGTTGGTTGTAGTTTGTAGTGTTTATTGTTGGTTGTAGTATGTAGTTTCTTGATTGAGGTGTTGTTTAACGGCTTGGTTGTTGGTCTAGTGTTAATTATGGTATTAATCTTTGCTTATCTGGGGGTAGGTTGCTGGTGAGGAAGGGGTTTGGGTTTTTTTGTTTCCTTTTTAGCTTTTTCATTGTCTCTTTTGAATGGTGTGTAGATTAAAAAGAGCCTTGGTAGTACAGTGGTCTAAACACCCTGTTATTAACACCAGCTGCCTGCATTTACTGCAGGTTCGAAT
>JANHFK010002263.1:210473-220941 GCA_036250565.1 Sibynophis collaris | reverse complement strand
ATGAAGGCTATTGCTTAGCACATTGTAAGCCGCCCTGAGTCTCCGGAGAAGGGCGGCATATAAATAAAATAAAAAAAATTCAAAAAAAAAAAAAAGGACTGGCCTCCCTAAAGGAGGACGATTGGTCACCTTATTTATATTACATAGAATGATATAATCTACATGTTGGGCAGGGGTGGGTTCCACTTACCTTCGCTACCGGTTCACAATGGGAGCGTGCGTGTGGCGCTTCTGCACATGCACAGAGGGTCCGTGATGACATCCGGGCGGGTGGGTGGAGCCTCCCATTGCCGCTACTACCGATTTGCAAGATCCGGAGCAAACTGGTAGGAACCCACCACTGATGTTGGAGATTAATGGCAGAGCCAGAGAGGATACAGAAGACTTTTAGTTCCAGAGAGAGGAGTAGTTGATGAGAAATCAGCAGCATATGCATATCTCTCTGGAACTGCAACATGGCCAGATATGGGGTGGTTAACATTTTCAGCGAGACCAGGTAAGAATTCAACAGAGCCTAAGTTTGGATAGGAAAGAGTGTTCTGGATGAGAAAGCATGGAAAAATGGATGCAGGAGCCATATTGGTAAGTGGAAAAGCCACTGCTCAAACTGAACAGCGGCTGTGTCTCAAGCAAATGGAACACCTGGTAGCTGGATCCAGAGATAGTTAAATTGCAGAGACCTGCAATGGGGTGGGGTGGGGGCAGAATTTGCAGATGTAAACTTATATCAAAGGGAGATCCAATCTAGAACTACGGAGAAATTTCCTGACAGTGAAAACAATTCACTATCTTGCCTTCAGAAGTTGTGGGTGCTCCAACATTGGAAGTTTTAAAGAAGAGATTGGTTAGCCATTTATCTGGAATGATATAGAGTCTCCTACTTGGGCATGGGGTTGGACTAGAAGACCTCCAAGGTCTCTTCCAACTGTGCTATTCTGTAACAGTACTCATTGCTGAATTACAATAGATAAAGTAGTTTTGGACATGGACCATCCAACTTCCCAAGTGATAGTCAGGGGACACAGGGGACTGCCTTCTGTCTACAGCAGTGGCCCTAATCTTTTTTTGACCATGCCCCACCTAAGCATCTCTAAAATCCTGATGCCCCCTCCCCAATGATATATAATTTTACTAGTCACGCAAAGGAAGCCTAAAAGGCCATTAACTTGGTTTAAACAAGGTTCCAAATTGCCCCCATTAAAAATCAAATTGCCCCCTGTGGGGCTTGGGCCCCACTGATATAGAGATACCTTAGAAATAAAATACGAGACTTGGTTGTATGGTTTTCTATGCACCCCCCCTCCATCTTTCCATTTAGATTTAAAAGACTCTAAATAAAACATTATAATTCAATGGGGCAAAGTGCCAGACAGGTGATAAGGTTTATTATTCCCCAAATAACCAAAAGGTTAAAAAGTTGTTGCTACAAGAAACTTTTGTCTTTTCTTTCCAGCTCAGTGTCTCTGTAGCCACTTAGTCAAATGTTACTGCATGGTATTTGGCTCCCTCCTCTGGCCAAAAATGTAATCATTGTTCAATACAGGAAATAGATTTGGAAGGAGCTTGTTGTAATAGCAGGTAAATTTGTTCTGGGATAAATAGAGCTTTTATCTGGTCCTTCCCAAATCATGTATGTTTCTACCTGTAGGATGAATTGTATGTTTGCAATTCACTTTCCAATAACTACCAAATCTTGCTTTATTTTATTTTTGTTTTGCAACGTGGTCAGTGCTCATTGTCTCTATTTGACCAATTTTTTCTTTTATTACACATTTTTAAGAGTGAACAAGCAAATAAAAAAGAAGAAAAATAGCTGATACAAATATATATCAGTACAATAGAGTAATTGGTCAAAAGATTGTGGAAATTGTACAGTTGGTGTTCATATCTTTGTTGAGAAATTAACTATAAAACTCAAAATACGTTAAATTTATTTAACACTATGGTGAAGGAATATATCACTAACTTTTGTATTTAGCTCATTTTCATTTTATTATATCATTACTTTCAATTCCTCATATATATTTATTTATTATTATTATCTCACTTCTTAATTCAACCTCTATTGTTTTTCTTACATTCTAAATCACAGTCTTCCATATGTCATGGCCATTATAGATATTGATTTTCATTGCCCATCATATATTTGGTCAATCAAAAGAAGAAAGATTTTGAAGAGAAAAATCTGTTTACATAATTCCTGGCTTTTTATGAAAATTCTGATTTCTTTTCCTTACATTTCTTTTCTAACCATCAGGCTGCAGACGAATGGAAGTTTGTTGCAATGGTGGTTGACCATCTTCTCCTTGGCATCTTCATGTTAGTTTGCATCATTGGAACCCTTGCGGTTTTTGCTGGCCGTCTCCTTGAATTAAGCCAGGAGGCTTGAAATAAGGACATTCAGTGAGAGAGCATGGTTTGTTCTTAAGTAAATGAACTTCAGGAAATTTATAGAAGGAAACATTCTTAGCCCACCTTTGTCCTGTAGCCCAAGGTCATCCAGCGAGCTTCAAGCCTAGTATGGGACTCAGACTTACACTCTCCGGATTTCTAGCCCCATGCCTTCAGCCTTTAACCTCTATGCCAAAATTCCTTAAATAAATCGAACGACCCTTTCACATAGTTAAGAATAATATTGATAAGAAAGACAAAAAAAAGTCTGGATATTGGATGTTGCAGTACCCGAAGACAGCAGAATAGAAGAGAAAGAACTGGAGAAAGCCACTAAATCCAAAGACCTGTTCCCAAGGACCTGGGATAGGGAGATGTTGTTTAATAATATTAAAGGTATCATCACAGGACATAAGCTGTTTATTATCAACATCATATTCACCACCTTAATCTTGGCTCTGCCTTGACTTCCTTTCTTCGATGCTTTCTATCCAGGAGAGCAAGATTGACACTAATGGGAATGATGAATCAATTACATTGTGATATGGGATTGAGAACTAACACGTTAAGTGTGTCTCACAGAGAGATTGGCCATGTCCCCACTAGCATCTTTTAAACACATCCATCCATCACCGTGCCAAAATAGGAACAGCAAGGCCAGGCTTTCTATCACTTTAAGAATGCTATGAAGATGCTGTAAGTCACTAGTGGCAAAACAGACATTATCTATCTCAAAGTAAATCAAAGAGTAAGGTACAGATTATCTTCCTTGGCATTGATCTTTGGAGGGCTGGTTCACATAACTAGTTAGCCAGTAATGGAGTTATAGTTCCTTATTTTTGACTCTCACAGCACTTGGCCACATTAAGTGGATCAAGAGCAGTTTTGGGGTAACTGAGTCTCTGCCTGCCCACTTCTTACAGTTCTTCCTGGTATCCATGACCTCTAGCAGCAGGAAAACACTGTAAAATAATAATTTGAAAATGATAACAGAATAAAGAATGTTTTTGTACAAATACTAGCCACAATGAAACTACGGAACATGAATAAGCAAGGCCTATACTTGAGACATCACAAGGCTTTTCCCAATTAGCATAAGAGAATACAAATCTACAGTCCAACCACTGTTTCTTCTCATCATCTGACAATCTGTGTTTTGTTTACTCCATCAGCGTGGATGGTCTGACATTACGGGTATCCACAAAGGGAGAAAGTGACACCACCAGGAGGTTGTAAAGAGTGCAGAGTTGATGTTGTAAACTGCCCAGCCACCTAGGTGAGAGGTGCGGTGTAGAAATTGAATGAATTAATACGGTTGTGATAACATCATGCAAATGACTCAAAGATGTACCATGTGGCGTTTGAGTCGTGAGAATGATGCAACATGATGTAGCATATTCTACAGAAGAAAGATTCGAGTGTGACTTTTGTTGGCAAATAGCTTCAACCTTGCACTGGACTTCCTGGAAATGTGTTACTGGAATTTGGACTTCTGAATTAAACTTGTTTTGCCTGAATTTTTGCACAACAGTGAAATTTCTAGCTGCTATAAAGAATTCCAAGTGTGATTTCCTGCATTTGTAATTGCTGATATAGGACAACTCCCATAAAAGGAGTCCCTCCCTTAACTGCCTTCAGTGGATAGCTAAAACTAAACAATTGAAAACTCAGCTGGCACAACTGGCAATATGGAACTCTGATTATAGTTGCCATAAAGAACTCTGAACTAAGCCTGACCCCTTCTGTTTGTAGCTGCTTGGGATAGATCACAAATAAACTGCTTAGGATATGTCTAGTGTTCCTCCTTTAAAGATCTGCTCTAAAACACCCACCCACACATACACCAGGGTTCAAACTGGACTTGGAGTTGGGCTTCAGAAGATTTTCTCAGGGGCAGATCCCATTTTGTCAGCAATTGGACACAACTGGGGTTCGCCCCAGCTACTGTCTTTATATAAAGCTATTTTTGCTTGATGACACAAACACTGGTTGTTGGTGTTTGAAGGTGCTTTTTTGCTTAGAAAAGCAGGCTATAAATAATTTAAGAATATCAAATGCAATCAAAATAAAATAAAACAGAGATGCTCATTCTTTTTTTCTTTCCCAGATTAAGTGATGTGAAGCACAAAGGAGGGATGTGTTATATAAATCTGCAACTGTCGGACTTGGCAGGAAATAATGAGGATCAACTTCCTCCGTAAACGGCTAGCTCTTAGCAATTTCAGAGAGCAGCTGGACAAAGCACATTGCCACCATTTATTATACTTTTCCCCCTCCTGGCAAAGATCTTGGGCCTTTAGCAGCTGAGAAGGGTGGGGTAGCAGGTGTATCCAAACTCCACAGCTGAAACTTCCCAGGGCTGCATCATTTCCATACCAGGAAAGTTACAGCTGCTAAATATCTACCTCCCTTGCAGCTGTTAAAGGAACAAGAAAAGGTTTCACCTCTTTATCTTTCTCCTTGCATAGCAAAAAAATGAATAATGCCAGTGAAGGTTCATTGTCTAGTTTTAAAGCCATCAATTTTTAACCAAGATTCTTTTGTTTGCTAAAAAAGGAGCCCTAGGTTAAGGGTTTGCTACTATTAATTGTGTCCCACTTAACCCTCCCTCCCCCCAAAGGAGGGTGGGATGGAGGCAGAGTGATTGTGGTCAATTTAAGGACTTGGGCATCTTTGAAATACCAATATGAATACCAGCCTCACAGCAGATAGTAGTTCAAGGGGCTAGACCCAGATTTTCCTCCACGAGTACCATATTAAACACAGATAAGAAAAGAAGGAATAAAAATCCTCATGTGCTTTCTGTCATTTTTATAGGGAAATGTGTAAATGTTGTTAAGATCCTATAACCAGGAAATGGCAAGACATGCAGAGGCAGCAAGTTGATTGGACCATCAACTAAGAGGCTGAATTCTATAGTATTTAGAGCTGCTGTATATGTATATGTATAAAGACATTTATTTAGTCATTTTATGAATATTAAGTAAATGAGTCTCAAAGACAAGATCTATGCTTGAAGTGTTTATTATAGTGGCATAAAGTACAAAGTGTAGGTTTTATTTAAAAAACAAACAAACCAAATGAAAATTTCACCATCTGCATTAGCCAAATTCCGTAGTTAGAGGTGTTTCCAGCACAAAGAGGAAGTATCTATTGGGAAGAAGTGATAGGCTGAAGAAACTCAAAATAACTTCACCTTGACAATGTTTATTGTTATATGGAACAGAAACAACTTCAACAGGTTTTCAAGATTGATGTCAGCCTTTTGATATAGACCAGGTTAGGAAAGACACCAGTGGGATTTCTGAAATGCTATATTAGTGTTGTAGGATACAGTAACTGAATCTTGAAAACTTTTCCTGGTTTCCTTTTTCTCATCTCATACTAAATAAAATCAAGGTGATATTATTTTCTTCCTCAGGACAGTATAATCTTTTCTAAAATACATTATTGAACTATTGTTTCATATTTTCATTTTTAAATTCATTTTACAAAGAATGAATTAGAATTCAAGCAGCTCTTTTTTTATGCCAAATAGCCATGGTTTATTCAATTAGCCCAGTGTTCTTGATTTGTAAAAGCCTGACCTAAACTGGGTTAAAGCAATTCTAACCAATAAAATGTGTGGTTGACTAGGATGTGATTCAGTGTGCCACACAAATATGGATTTTGAAACAGCTGCATTTCCAAACTCCCTTCCTATTTAGTGTGATGCTTTTTTTTACAGCAGATTCCTAATGGCAACACCAATCAGCAATTTTTTGTGCTATTTTGAGGATTAGAAGGGAGTATCCTAGTATAGAAACATTCTAGTTTGTGAACCACAATTTATGGCAGGGGTACTATCTCCCTTAGCAATTTTGGATGTGTCAAGGGTCCCACCAAATTACAAAAGCTCACTGAACACCTATTGAGCAATCCTATCAACTGTATATTAATTGAAGTCTCAACCTATATGCAATTGTAAATTATACTGTCTATAGTAGCTAGCTTCACACACACTGAGATGTGTGTGCCATTTCAAGTTCAAGTGCAGCCCTTGCTACCTCAAGATTGTGACTTATGTGTGAATCAAACCAATTGTGCATGTTTTTTCTGCCTTTGATCAGTCTTTCCTCCTAGTAATGGACAAATTCCTGAAGTATTTTCGGGGAAAGAATTCAGAATTCAGAAGTCCTTGCCTGCTTCACAGTTGAGTGTGTGTGTGTCAGGCCCAAGATCACCCAGCTGCCTTTAGACCAAAGGTAGCATTAGAATTCATGGTCTTCCACTTTTTAGCCTTTAATCACTACATCAAACTGGCTCTGAGACAATGATTAAACGGATTAAAAACAAGCAGGGACGAACCTCAACAATACTGCCTACTCCAGCTCAAGTCATTTCTTGATTTGCAATGGGTTTTGTTGAAGGGAGCTGCTTGAAAGAAAACAACTGGGCAACTTTGCAGTGTATTTTCTATTATTTTTTTTTTGCATTTCAAAGATGGCACCAAGTCTGGTTTGTGTTATCAAAAATCCTATGTATCCCAAACTGCAGCAAAGATCAAACAAAACCCACAAATCTATCACCCAAACGAACACACCTTTCTTTCTTTTTGTTATGTTGTACATGTATTCCTCGTCTTACAGATCACAATTGAGCCCAGAATTTTATGTTGCTAAGAGAGAAATTTGTTAAGTGAGTTTTGCCCCATTTTACAACTTTTCATGCCACATTTGTTAAGTGAATCACTGCCGTTATTAAGTTAGTAACATGGCTGTTAAGTGACTCTGGCTTCCCCACCTACCTTGCTTGTCAGGACGTGGCAAAAGATGGACACATGAACCAGTCATAAAGCTGAACCAGTTGCCAAGTTGCAACTGTGAAAAACGGTCATAAATCACTTTTTTTAATGCTGTTGTAACTTCAGTCATTAACTGATCTGTTGTAAGTCGAGGACTACCTGTACTAGTAAACCTTTTTTTCCCCCCTGAGGCCTGTTTGGAAACGTCCCTTAACTCCTTATATGCAAAGCCATCGTTCCTTTTGCTACTCATGTGCTCCCCAAAGCGACGGCTTTTCCACCCGGCCGATTCGGCTTTGCTCCAGAAGGGCGGTGGGCGCTGGCCAAAGCGACAGGCCGCGTTTCGCGTTGCAGCAGCCCTGGGGCAGAGCGGGGGCGATTGCTTGGGGTAAGGAGAGCGTTTCTCGGCCATACCGGGCCTGCTGCTCCGTAAGGCGGGACTGGGGGAAGACGGGGACGACGTGGCTGGGAGTCAAAGTCGCGCAACTGGGAGAGCGAGAGCTCAGGAGGAGCCCATCCTTCCTTTCCCTGGGGTAGAAGAGGAGATGCTTGGCAAAGTCCGCGCACAACTCCCCGCCCCTCCGGCCGAAAGGTCCCGGCTGCAGCACGGGCGTTGCTTCCTCCCGTTCCCCCCTTGTGGAAGTCGGGAGCCTGGGAGGCAGCCCCGCGCAAAACCGCCGCCAGGGGAAGAAGAAGAAGCAGCAGAAGAAGTGGAGGGCTCCCTTCCCCGGCCTCTCCCCGCCCCTTCCCTTTTTTCCCTGGGTTGACCCCAAGCGCAGGGCCGGCGAGGAGGAAGGCAGGCTTGGAAGGGGCTCCCGAAGGGTGGGGCCGGCGGTCTCTCGCCTTCCCTTCGCCCTGCCCCGTGGGCCGAAAGGGTTAACAGGCAGCTGACAAGATCGGCCCGCTGGCTTGCCATAAACATCTGGGGGAGAGCCCTGGCCGTGGGCAGACTCTGAATGGCTCCAGACGGAAGGAAAGAGCGCGCAGAAGTTTAGGTTGGTCTCTCTCTCTCTCTCTCTCTCTCTTGATTGTGTGTGATTGTGTGTGTGTGTGTGTGTGTTGTGCAACAACAGCAGCAGCAGCAGCAGCAGATAAGCACTAACTCGGCGGTGGCTTTCTCAAAACGAAGCGATCTGTTTGTTGTATCTGGACTGCTGGCTCTTTTGCTTCTCTCCCCTTCTCGCTTGTAGAGAGATCTTTCGCCGAGGGGGGAGAGCAATCCAAGCTCTTTTTTAAAAAAATAATTTTTATTCAGTATTTATTCAGTATTTATATCATTAAAATCAAAGGTACAGATTTAACAGCTTTTCACAACCAGCATCTTAGTAGCTTAGTAGAATATTACTATTATTGGCCAACTATATATATCAATTTTGGATTCCTTTTCTAGCCAGTTATACCATCTATTCCATACATCGTATATTGTTTCCTCTCTATCTTTCAGTTCCAATGTCAATTTATCCCCTTCCTCACATTCCAGCACCTTTTTTACAATCATAGTATTTATTGGAGCATGATGTTGCTTCCAGTTTTGTGCAAATACAATTCTGGCAGCAGTGATTATATGCAGTATTAATTATTGAATTTCTTTTTTGATTTTCCCCTTTTATAATCCCTAATAAAAATAATTCTGGTTTCCAATCTAAATTTTGTTGGGTCATTTCCTCTAACCATTTTTTGATCTTTAGCCAATACTCTTTAGCTCTGGGACATGTCCACCACATGTGGTAATACGTCCCTTGTGGATGATTGCATTTCCAACAGTGTGGTGTAATTTTTGGGGACATCTTGGCCAATCTCGCCGGGGGTAAATGCCACCTAAAAAACATTTTGTATATATTTTCTTTATATGCGGCTGACAATGTCATTGAACTCCATCTTTAAAATATATTAGTTTCTATGATTCTTTTCCTTAAGCTGACTGTGATTTCCTATCAAAGTGAAATACTCAACAGTCTAAGTTTAACAGTCTTACTGCAGTAGGTTATTCCCACCACTAATTGAACCATGAGATGATTTCCTAACATTTAGGACCATAATTAAGGGGAGGAACACTTTCTTTGTATGCAGAGCATCCTAAATTGAGTTGCTTCCATTTCCAGTTTGAAAAAAAACTAGCAAATTTTTAATCTTTAGACTTGGGGGAAGCGTTTGCCAGACAATCTAGCTAAATGGATAAATAACTTAGCAGCCTTGTATGCTTGTAATGCATAGGGTCCCATCTGGATGGGTGACTCATACATATTATTTATACATGATCTGGGCTGCCTGTGCAGGAATGTATGTATGTACACGTATTGTACAGGCGACGGGCAAATTGGAGGGTCTTAAATGAAAATCAAAAAGCAGCCCACCAGACTGCCATCACATTTAGATGTCCAAGATTAGCAGCAGGGCTCTGCAATCAACTCTCATTCAGTATGAAATGGAATGACTGAATCTAATTTCACAAGTTGAACACATTTAAAGATTCAGTTAAATTGTTTTTAAATCTTTTATAAGCGGCAGGATCTCTGGCAGAGCACAGAATTTATATGCAGGAGCAACGTCTCCAAACATACCCTCTCCAGTTAAAAACATCAGGAATCAAATGATGGGGAAAGCAGTTACTGTTTATTAGACTAAACAACATTTGGCATGATGTACGGCCCATGTTCTTAGCCTCGGCTTTGTTTTAAGGATATTAAATGCCATCCCATTCTTTTCTTTTCCTGCCGAATCAAGATTTATCTCTCTCTATCCATCAATCAATTAATCAAGGTTCAGCATTGTACTATGCAGGTTTTGTATAGCTGTCTGATGGCAAGTAAGATCAATATTGAAATAAGATGGGAGAACAGCACAAGATCACAAAACTATCCAAGGGAAGAAAGCCACCTGACAATGGAGCGATGTGATTTAGGGTTTTTTTCCCCCCCCTTCTTCTTTTTGTGCTTTCAAGTCAGTATTTTTTTAAAATTCCTGGTGGCTGTCTGGACAAGTCCTGCAGGGTTTTTTGTTGTTGCAAGATTTCAGAAGTGGTGTGCCATTGCCTGCTTCCCATGGCTGAAAAAAGAGTGATCTAAGGTAGAACTAGAACTCCCGGACTCCCGGTTTCTAGCTTGGTGCTTTAATCACTACGCCAAACTAACACTCTGAATTTTAACTGTGGATGTAGCTTAAAAGTATTAAGAAGTTATCTTGCCGAGGTAGCGCAGTGGTTAGAGTGCAGTACTGTAGGCTACTTCAGCTGACTGCTAGCTGCAGTTCAGCAGATCGAATCTCACCAGCTCAAGGTTGACTCAGCCTTCCATC
>JANHFK010002263.1:166161-179527 GCA_036250565.1 Sibynophis collaris | reverse complement strand
ACTCTCAGATTCGGGTTTTCCCAGATGTGCCAGTATACCTACTCTAATAAATGGAACTTTGAGAAAATGTCTGTCTCTGAGTTTTTAGTTGAAGTTGGGTTTTTTCTGGAACCCTGACAACAGCCCTCTGCCAGCGAAAACAGAGCCTGGGGGGCTGTGCCCATTTTTGATGGCAGAGCACTGCAGGAGGCTATCCCAGCCGAAAACAGAGCCTGGGGCGGCTGCCCAGGTCACCACAGGTGCCCCAGACATGACTGATATTGAGCTGGATCCTGGGCACGCCCACCTGGACACACCATCACCCTGGTTCCCCAAGGTCAAACACAACTCTGATGCGGCCCTCAATGAAATTGAGTTTGACACCCTGCCCTAGTCTATCCATTGTTTAGGCTACAGCTCTTTCTCCCAAGGTTTTTCTCACAGCCCTTTACAAATACCATTATCGATTATCTCTCTCAGACTTGGGAGATTAAATATTGTATGAGGACATAGATAATAATTCCCTAGTCTGATCCATTTAGTTTTACAAAAGGGCTCTTGAACAAATAAGTCACATAATCATAATTTATATTTTTTATCAAATGAATAGCTATGCATGACTGTGTTGTCATACTTCTTTTACCTACAGTTAACTGGGATTTACTCCTTTCCTCTATTTTCTGGATATGCACAACATACTGACCCCTAAATGATGTGAGTTAAGTTTAAACGGTAGGTTAGGGCTTAAATGTGTTTGGCTACATTGCGGTTTATTCTGTCATGCAAACCCAGGAAATGTGCATCTTGAAAAATTTCCTCTACCAGGAAAGAGGGGGGAGGGGGGATGGTTGGATGGATGAGGAAACACAAATTGCAAAAACTGCTTTCGCTCTCATGTTTGAGATTAACGGCAATCATATTAATGCCTGTTAAGGAATTCTCACTGAATTTATTGATAGTGACTTCCATTAAATAATTATATACTGTAGAATTACAACAAACAGTAGCCTAGACATAATAGGTATGTGTAGGGTTTCAAATTCTCTTCCCCAAAGGTGCTTCAGAGTGGGACAGAAATGCAAAAGTAGCACCTATCTGAATACTTTAAGTCACCTGCACCTTTTTCTGTGATTTCATGGTAGCTATGTTGTCCCAAGAGAAGTCACAGTAGCTTTATAGCAGGCCTGTCAAACTGGCGGCCTGCAGGGCAGATACATCATGAGCAGGCCACGCCCACCCAGGCTCAGCAAAGGAAAAAATGTCGTGATACGTCACAATCTGACCCATGACGCTATCAAGTTTGACATTTGTGTGCTTTAAAGAATTGCAGGCAGCTGTTAAATGCACCCTCCCTAGCACTCTGAAAAATGTTTTTGGAATAGAATCCAAAGTATCACACAATTCTTGAGAAGGTTTCTTTATTTTTAGTAGATGAATTTCCGTCTCTTAAAATAATTCTTACTGTCTGGTTAAAAAATCTTAACATTTGACTGTCACTCATGATTAGACAAGAAATTAAACTACTTTTGAATCAGTTTTGATTCCTGATCACTTCCTGGTCAGATCCATTCAGCTTCTTTGGCCACCTTTGCAGATGGATTAACACTGACATGATTTTTTTTAACTTCCTAGTCTTACCTGGAAGAGAGTGACTGGCCCAAGGTCACCCAGCTGGCTTTCATGCCTAAGGGAAGACTAGAACCTGGATGTACCTACTCCTAGTCCAGCATCTTAACCATGGGGATGCTGCAATGGTCATAAGTGTGAAAAATGGTCATAAGTCATTTTTTTCAGCATGACTTCGAACAGTCACTAAGCGAACTGTTGTAAATCGAGGACTACCTGTATGTATTTGTGCTACAAAAATCCAGATGACTATTAGATGGCAGCAAACCTATTAACAATGTACTGCTGCCATTTTACAGTTGTCCAAAAATGTTCAGCCTAGTTGTGGTAGCCAACATCATTCCCAGTTCCACTTCAGGCAGAAAAATTCAGGCCGCACCAAAGTGGTTTTCAAAAGATCAGTACTTTGTACTTCAGTTTGTTCCAACCAGATGATTTTCCAAATCTTCCTTTAGAGGAAATATTTCCTCTTTTATTTACTGAGGAAATTAGTGAATTAGATGCAAATAAAAAACAAAGCAAATTAACACATGTTGCAGAATGGGGAAGTATTCTAGCTTAGAAACCTTTCAAGATATTCCATTAAATTCCCTCCATAGAAGGTTCCTTTCATCAGTTATCTATTAGCCACGGGAGTGCAGTGGTTAGAGTGCAGTACTGCAGGCTACTTCTGCTGCCTGCCGGCTGCCTGCAATTTCACAGTTCAAATCTCACCAGGCTCAAGCTTGAATCATTCTTCCATCCTTCCGACGTGCGTAAAATGAGGACCCAGATTGTTGGGGCTAATATGCTGACTCTGTAAACTGCTTAGAGTGGGCTGTAAATCACTGTAAAGTGGTATATAAGTCTAAGTGCCATTGCTATTAGCCTTCCATGCCCACTGATCACTAACAGTCCTCACCCAGTGGTGTGCCAAAAACCTTAAGCAAGGGTGATAAATTGTAAGTAGAATGGAATTGTGCTAATTAAGGATTTCTGATTCCCCCTATTTTAGCAGAAGCAACTTTTCCAACTTTGTAAATTTCATTGCTAAAACAATCAAAACTTAGTAAAAAGGTAAACAGTTGTGTATTAGGGCTGAACACCTAATTTTCAGATAGTTTCTTAGTTTTGGGTCTTTTTATTCCTAACAAGTTTGTGCTGAAAACCCAAATGTTTCCTAGATGTGTTGCTCCCTTTTATTGGGCTGCCTAAGGGATCAGAATATAATTGCATCAAGAATAAAATATGTTTGACCAATTAAAAAAATGTATGCTTTTGAAAATACGAAATAAAATCCTGTTTCACTGATAGTTATTCCAAAGAACTGGCAAGATTTTTGAAGCAATTCTAAGAAAAAAGTACCAAAAAAGTACTAAAAAAGTTTCCATTATTGCATGATTTTTCTCCAACCAATAGTCTGTAACCACTGCAGGGTCAGCTGTGGACACAATGTCATGTTAAAATCTTCTTTAACTCCTAAAACTGGATTCATATTCAGCACTGAGTTGGTCCTTCTTTTGCCAAGAAGGATCCTGTAAATTTAGCTTAAAATGGTTTTATCTTTCTTTCTGAAGATGTCCCTTCTGCTATATCAGGTCTGAAAAGAAATGACCTTGTCCCAGATTATGGGAAGTGTTCCCATCCTAAAGAGATACTGTTGGTGTTTGCTCTCCCAAATATTTAGAAAGATAGAAAAAAACTGCTCATTCTCAATTATTTAATATTTTAATTACATTAAGTTCATTCCATTTTATAAATGGAATTGTCTATTGTTGTAAACTGCCTTGAACATTAGAATAAACAGAAAGGTGAGGAAGGAATTTAATGAAATTAAAATACAGACAGTCCTCGATTTACAACAGGTCATTGAGTGACTGAAGTTACAACGGCACTGAAAAAAGTGATTTATGACCGTTTTTCACAATTAGGACTCTTGTAGCAGCCCCATGATCATGTGATCAATATTCAGGCTCTTGGCAACTGGTTCATACTTATGACGGTCTCTGTGTCCCAAGATCATGTGATCCCCTTTTGCGACCTTCTGACAAGCAAAATCAATGGGGAAACCAGATTCACTTAACAACCGTGGTACTAACTTATCAACTGCAGTGATTCACTTAACAACTGTGGCAAGAAAAGTCGTAAAATGGGGCAAAACTCGCTTAACAAATGTCTCACCTAACAATAGAAATTTTGGACTCAGTTGTGGTAGTAAATCGAGGACTACCTGTAGTTAAACAATATGTTAATAAATTTAGAAAATAATTAAGTATATCTAAATCTTCTGGCCCTGAATGTAGGATAGGGGCCAGATATGATGATTTTGATGATGATGATGATGTTAGCCATTCAGTCGTGTCCGCCTCTTGGCGATTCTGTGGGCCAGGACTCTCCGCATCTTCTGAACTGGCACCAGTTCAGCTATGAACTGAGTTTGAGTTCTGCTATGCTTTGTCTGGTATCAGCTTTGATGTTGTCCAGTCCCCATGGTCTTTGATCGCCTGATTTCCTTTTACCTGTAATTCTTTCAAGCATAATTGCTTTCTTCGGTGAATTCTCCCCTCATGACATGACCAAAATAAACGAAACACAGTTTTGGCCGGATTATATAGAGCTCTGATGGAGAACCTAAGGCACATGTGCTGGAAGTGGCAACAGAGACATCTCTCCGGACATGCGAGCCATCACCCATTGCCCTTCTGGCAATGCCGCCCAGCTGGTCTTCATGTGTGCAGGAGCACCGGAAACTGGAAGAGCAGCAGCTCGGTGTGCATGTGCGCACTGGAAAGATGATATTCTGGTTTTTGGCGCATGTATGCACACCGGCCACCAGGTCTTCCGGTTTGTGCCACACATGTGCCTGTGAAGACCACATGCGCACCGGAAACCAGAAGAACATCTTCCTGGCATACGTATGCACACTGGGCGAATGCTCTTTCATGCTCCTGCGTATGTGAAGACCAGCTGGCTGGGATGCTGGAACCTGGAACAGCATTGGGCGATGACTCGCATGCCAAAAGACGTTGACAGGGGATCCCGGCAGTCGCTTCTTAGGGGAGCAGAGCTGTCGACCAGGATGGGTGAGCCAGAGCTTCCCTCTGTCCCCACCCGAGGGGGCTTCTTGCATGGCCCCAGCCCTCCAGCCCTCCACTGATGCACGTCTGTGTTCCAGAGCACCTGGCTGGCTCGGGCACGGCAGAAGAGCAACAGCAGCAGCCGCAGGGCAAGGGGCAGGAGCGTCCATCCATCCCTCACAGCTGCTCCCCGTCCGGTGAGCCAGGCCTTTGGCAGCGTCTCCATGTATGAGGAGCTGCGCTCTTCTCTGGCCCTCCTGGGACCACTTGCCACCCCGACGACTGCTCCTCCTCCAGCATCCCGGCCGGAAGCAGCAGTCGAGAACCACCACTGTCCCCTCGCTCAGCCGCCCCTCCTGCTGGGGGTGAGGGGCAAGGGATGCTGGAGGAGGAGGAGCCGCTGTCAGTGAGTTTGATGCTGCTGCTTGTCTGGGGCGTCAGGGCTGCACAGGAGCTGAGTCCATGCGGGAGGAACATTTGCGCTTCCTTGGCAGAAGTGGTGGAAGGGGGACTGTGCTGTTTGTTCTCGGCTGGGGGGTGCTTCATTGACACTCTTCCAGTTTCCAGCATACGCATGCACATTGGCCAGGTGGCCTTCGTGCACGTACACATGCCAGAAACCAGGAAGCCAGCGCACTAGCCAGGAAGAATATCTTCCTGGTGCACCCATGCGCGCTGGCTGGCTGCTCTTCTGGTTCCAGCATGCGGATGTTTGCCAACACTGATATAGAGGCTTCCATTCTGTTGCTTTTCTTCTATCCACCATTCAGTGCTCTTGCAGCTGAAAACACTTTTCAGAATTATTTTCCAGAGGTGGTTCAAGTACCACTTCCCCTTTGCAAGGCCATGCCAAGAAGCGTAACATTATGTGGCTGGATGCCTTTACTCTTCCTCTGATGAGTGAAATATGCATTTTTTATGTAAATGGAATCCTACCTACATACTTCCTGAGTTGTGGGCGGATGAGTAGGTTTATGTAGTTATGTAACTACAACATTAGTGTGTAGTCTTCATCCCAAGATATCACACCTAGGAAATGAGTTGTGTTAGTGGAGCTTAAGATCAGTTGGCAGCCTTAAGCTGTTGCCTATGACTGCATATATGCTGGGGTCTGAACAGGTTCTGATTGAGCTACTTGGCTAAATTGGCAGCCCTGCTTGCTCTGGGACTTTAAAAAGATTCAAAGAGAGTCCATGGCACTACACGGTTTCTTGCCACAACTGCCTTTAAAAAAAGTCAACTGGACTTTCTTGAAAAATTAACACATCTTTGATTTTTAAAACACCTTTGGGGCAACCTTGACCTGGATGATTGGGAAGCTCCATAGACATCTGCCACAATTGCAGATCTACTCTCTGGTTGTGCAGAGATCAGAAAGTCCACAGAGCACCACCAGGAGAAGCATTCAAAATATGCATTTCAGCTCAGCTATATGTTTGCATATCTATGTATGTACAGTTAGAAGTTTTACTTAACGTTTGTTAATTTTAATCATTTTAATATTTATATAATGATATATTTAATCATTGCATATTTATACTTTTATTATACTGTAAACCGCACTTCAACAGTGAGATGGATGGCATATACATTTAATAAATAAATATATGCCGAGAGCCGAGGCGGCACAGTGGTTAGAGTGCAGTATTGCAGGCTACTTCAGCTGACTGTTAGCTGTAGTTCAGCAGATCAAATCTCACCGGTTCAAGGTTGAGTCAGCCTTCCATCCTTCCGAGGTGGGTAAAATGAGGACCCAGATTTTTGGGGGCAATTTGCTGATTCCGTAAACTGCTTAGAGAAGGCTGTAAAAGCACTATGAAGCGGTATATAAGCCTAAGTGCTATTGCTATATGAATAAATATAGTATGCTCTTCTATTATGAGAAACATGAGAAATTTCAACACAATGAAGGAGGAAATGAAGTGTCTACCCAATGATATATCTTAGGAATCACAGAATTAAAATGCTTGTGGTTAGAAACTGGAATGTCAGTGTTAGAAATTACAAGGAGTTGGATCATATAGTTAGAAAAACAGAAATATAGTAGTTCATCAATTCTCAACAATCCAATTATTTTGTTTTATTAATACAGTCTCCAGACAGCCAAAACAACATCAGAGATCACCAAATGGAATACTCGGAATTTAAACTGAGTATATTATTGTTACAAAGAGGCGGGTGTCAGCCCTATTAGATAGACCAGACCAGAAAACCAACTCGACTGAAAGGCTAAGCGCCTTTTATTGCGGTTGGCTATAAGAACAGAATCTTGCAAATCTAATTGTGCTGTATCTTCTCTTCCTCGTTCTATTCCAGGGAATTAGAAAGGGGTGTAAGGTTGGCGCACATAGAAGAGCCATGAAAATAAGGTGGGCCATATGACATATGAACAAATCCAAGATTTTGTTCGTTTGTTTGGATGAGGAATTGAAAAGTGGTTTTGTTTTTTAACCATGAATAAGTATATTTTAAGGCTTTTGCTTCAATGTTTATTCAGTTCTGTGTCAGGATGACCTGACATATAATCATAGGACTGGAAGGGACCTTGGAGGTCTTCTAGTCCAATCCCTTCCCCAAGACAGGAGTCCTTATTCCATCCCAGACAAATGATTATCCAGTCTTTTCTTGAAAACCACCAGTCATGGGTCACCTATTACTACAGGAGGCATGCTGTTCCATTGATTAATTGTTCTCATTTTCAGGAAGTTTCTCCTTAATTTTAGGTTGGATCTCTCACTGACTAGCTTCCACCCATTGCTTCTTGTCCTGTCTTCCAGTGCTTTGGAAAATAAATGATTCCTTCTTCCCTGTGACCGCCCTTCAAGTATTTGAAGATGGCTAACGCATCACCCCCTAACCATGATTAATTTTGCTTTTTTTTTTTCCACGGTTAGATTTTGATCTTGCCAGATACAAAAGAGGTGTCACGTAGGCAGCTAGAAAGTTCTTGGTTTAGTTAGGATATCTGTCAGCAAGCATGTCTACCTTATCTAAGATTGATAAGGAGTTTTGTCAGGCAAAGTAGTTTCGTTTTGTGTATGTGTGCTGGTGTGGATTGGAGGTGCTGTTCATGCATCAGATGAGAAGGGCACCAAAGAGTCTGAAGGAAAGAAGGCAGTGGAGTTGGAAAGCAACAAATAATCTCAGCAGGAATAAGCAAAGTCAGGGGGGAAAAAAAGATCTGCAAAGCCGGTTAACTGTGAAAGATGGAGAAATGGAAGGATATCCCTGGAGAAATGAGGCAGAGATGAGCAATCAATGTGCTGGCTTTACAAGACGTTTCAAAAAAAAAAATATTTTTCTCACTCTCTTCTTTCTCTTTAACTTATAAAAGACTGGAATCAAGAAACTGAAAGGAAAGTAAAATCCAGCGATTGAGTTTAGCAACTGAACGGATAAAGGTGTTTCTGAGACAGTTAAAGGACTTCAAAAGAGCTCTATTAAATACATGACTACTAGACTGTTGACATATTTTTGTAGTTAAGATTTGCGTATCCAAAGTAGAGGTAAGGTACTTTGCTTTTGGAAAAATAAGCACAAGTGATTTTTTAAAATTTGCAACAAATTTCACTTTACTGTAGTTGGCAGAACAATATTGTGAATGTGTGTGTATTGAGGACGGGGGAAGGACTTGGATTTTTGTCCTTTTCCTACTTTCTAATATATTTGTATGTGCGAGAGAGGTAAGCAAATCTGGGAGGGAAGAGGTTGTCACATTTGAAATGTTGAGAATATTGTATTTTACTCATGCAACTACCACAATAGGTATGGGCATTTACAAACAGCTGTTTACTAGAAAACAAGCCCATGGCCACAAATACTCAGTACCATCTCATTGAGATGCTTGCCCTGCAAAAATAATAATAATAATAAAAAGTTTGATTAGGCAGTAAGGCTGATGAACAACAGTAGAAATTATTTGGAACCAGTGGAGACCTGTAAATTTATTGCTGGATTATGTGAAAGTCATCTGATGGGGTGACATGAATGCTCTGTTTAGAAATATGAAGTCCTGTAGCAATAGCATTTAGACATACCAGTATATACTGCTTCACAGTGCTTTACAGCCCTCTCTTAGAGGTTTACAGAGTCAGCCTATTGCCCCCAACAATTTGGGTCCTCATTTTACCGACCTCGGAAGGACAGAAGGCTGAGTCAACCTTCAGCCTGATGAGATTTGAACTGCTAAATTGTAGGCAGCCAGCAGAGGTAGCCTACAGTACTGCATTCTTAACCACTGCGCCCCCATGGCTCATAGTACTGCACCTTATAGAATAGAAATGTGTACTTTAATTTGATGTCCCAAGTACAGATATGTTCACAGTTGGAATATATTTGGAGAAGTTTTGGTCTATTTTGGTTCACTGCTAAAGCAGCAGGATCTATTTTTTGCAATTGTACCAAGTATGCGTTTGATCCAAACTTGACAACTTTATGACTTGTGGACTTCAACTCACAGAATTCCCCAGCCAGCATGAGGAATTCTGGAAGTTAAGTCCACAAGTCTTAAGGTTATCAAGTTTGGAAACTCCTGCTCTTGATGATAATAATAATAGTTGTATTGATATCCTAAATGTAAATTGTAGGCCCCACCACCCTCATCGTTGCTGGTTGTTTTGATTTTCCATGAAAATAGGTAGCATTGTTGTTTAATAATACTCTGTTCTTCTAATAATATTCATGTTAATGACAACTTTAAACAGCTTTCTTTAAAATCTTTAAAAAAGATTTCACTTCTTCTACATGTCTTGTTTCTAATTGTTGGTGTGGGAATACATGGGTATATAACACATATCTTTAAATGTTTGCCTTTTAATTCTCCTTTTGTCCTATGCACTCTATTCTTACACAAACCATGATTAGGAATAGAGAGTGAGAAAGAGGCAGATTGTATGTAGGTGGGTGACTTCACACGTTACACAAAGCCATTGTTCACCTTGACCTTTTGTTTGTTGAACAGGCCAAATAATGCTGTGTCATAAACCATGATTTACAGACTGACATAGTAACATTAAGTGGATTATACGGTCAAAATCAAGGCTGGCCATGTTAACTGCTTGGTCAATCTTCTCTGCCAGTCAGGACCCCATGATTGAAGCTATGATGGTTTTCTGTGTGCATTACCCCATATTGCCTTTTTTGACCCTGTCCCAAATCATCATATCTCCAGATTATGCTAATTTTCAAAAATGCATCCCCCAACAAGTCTTTTCCTGGGTTTTTTTTAACTGCTTATTTTATTTTACCAATTTCCCCATTTTAAAGAGGCAGCACATTTATTTATGTCCTTTAAATAATCTGGGATTTGAGTGTTATTGTTTTCTTTCTTTCCGAGTGAGTATTTGCATCAGCTTCAGTTGGTCCTTTCAAGCTTGCTTTTCAATTTATTATGCCTGGGACCTCGACTTACAACAGTTCATTTTGTGAACTGTTGTTCATTAAATTTAGTCTTACAATTGTTCAAAGTGACAACAGCACTGAAAAAAGTGACTTATGACCATTTTTCAGCCTTATGACCTTTGCAGAATCCCCATGGTCATGTGATTTTCATACAGAGGCTTGGCAACTGACTCACATTTTATGAGGTTTGCGGTGTCCTGGAGTCATGTGATCTCCTTTTGCGACCTTCTGACAGCCAATATCAAATGGGGAAGCCAGATTCACTTAACAACTGTGTGACCAATTTAAGAACTGCAGTGATTTGCTTAACAAATGAGGTGAGAAAAGTCATAAAATGGAGCAGACTCACTTAACAAATTTCTCACTTAACAACATAAATTTTGGGCTCAATTGTGGTCATAAACTGAGGACTACCTGTACTAAGTCTTAAACTACTGATTTAATCCTCATTTTTCCTCTTCACCCTTCCAAATCTTCTAGTATGCTTGTCAATAGTCGTCCTTTTCTATTTAGAGGCTAATCATTCAGGAAATGAATAACTGCAGTGAGTTCTCCAGTTCTGCCTTTTGTCTAAATTTAAGCTGCTTCTTTTTTTTTTTTTAAGTGACCAGTTTAAAATAGCCTGTTGGGTACATGTCATCTACATATCCTGTAATTCTGGGTCAGGGATCCTAGTCCTGATTGCAAAAGGATTGCAAAGGGATTTGTAAGTATGCTAGAAAGATGTTTATAGGCTACCTTACCCTACTGCAAAATACATACATTCCTCAATGGTGACAAAGAGTTAAGAATTGTTTGGGTAATCTTTGCTGTCATCTAATGGACATCTGGATATATGGTCACCCAACTAGCCTAGCTCAGGGTATTTGAAAAGTTTGGTCTTCAATAATTAAGTTACCATTCAAGATTTTCAATACAACACCACTGCTGATCTTACAGGCACCTGTGAAACTGCCTATACAAGTAGTTCTTGTTTAACAACTGCCTCATTTAGTGATCATTTGCAATTCAGTCGTGATGGAAAAAGTAACTTTACAACTAATCCGTGCAATTATGACTTTTTCAGGTCTGATCTGTAAAGCAAAGGAAAGCTGAAGCAACAACATAAGCACACTGTTATGGTTTCACTTAATAATTGCTTCGCTTAATGACCAAATGGCGAGTTCCAATTGTTGTCACTAAACAAGGACTGCATTTAGTTTTTGTTTTATTAATTTTTCATAGAAGTCAGTACTTGCAGTACTGTTGTGACAGGTCTTGGGCCTCCCTGGTTGAAACGGTTTTAGAAGTATGAGAACTTTTTTTAAAAAAAATAAGGCATGTGCTGCAGACTATATTGTTTTATATTATTTTAGAATTGTGTATTTTTAGTTATGCTACATATCTAAAAATTGCTGCCAGAGTTGTTACAACAACCAGAGATCCAAGAAAGGAAAAGAAGCTTTGGGGACAAAGACTAGGATTTTTCCTACACATTTTCAGTGTGTGGCTGTCTAAAAACAGTACAGTGAAATTTCATATACAGTAACAGGCTATTTGAGGGAAGGGGGTGTTTGTTAAATATGAATGTATATTATTTGGATCAATTGACATCATTTGCATCATTATGTAATCACATTCGTGACATACAATAAATTAAACATAGTGACATAATTTATACAAATCGTCTGGTTTGAGAAATAGAACTTGTCAAAGCCAGGGAGATCTGGATGCTTGGTCAATATAAATTACATTATGCTTAATACCATTTCTGTTTTCAAAATACCTTCCACATTAAACAAAATGCTAAATAAACATCATTCAGTCTACAGAAGTTTGTACTCGAAGCTACTGGTATGTGATGAATGTTTAAGATTCATTAAAATGCTTTATGTATTTAAAATGTGTCTTTAAGAAAATTAAATATGGTTTGTCTAATCCTCATAGGAATTCTAAGCATAATCAGTCTGATATGTTCCTGCTTACTGCATTATATAATCTGGTACCACCTCAAAATAACAAAAATACTTATATTTGAATGGCTATAAATATTTTTTCAGGATTTGTTGGCTCTAGGATATGAATTCAGCTATGGAAAGAAGAAACACCCTGAAACTTGTAGTTTAATAAGAAAATTGTGGTTTGCTGCAAGAACTATTTTTTTCTATTAACAGGAAGTGAAAGAGATTTAATTTTAGACTTCGCAGTTTTCACATTTAGACATAAAATGGTTGCAGAAAAAACAGCTTTTTCTACAGGGAAGTTTGATAGCAAAACGTATAATGCTAAAATACTGACAACTTCAGCTGATACTAATTGATGGAAGTGTTTTAGTATAAGAATGAGGAAAATGTGACTGCAGAGCCAACCACTGTAATATTGTAAAGCAAGCTTTTAGGCTGATTGTCTTTAGGAAAGAGAGAATAAAGAACACATCTGAGTTAGATAGTATTGCATTTTGTATTGATCAAATTGCTGACTAAATCTTAGCAGTAGGATAACCGGATTGATATATGGCATTCCTCACTACCTCCATCATTCATTTCCTTTCAGAGAAGTACTTTTTGGAACCTGCAAACTTCTCCATACTGCTATTAGACATAAGAATAATGTATGAAGCAGCTACAAGATGCAGCCAAGAGAAATGATTCATTTATTTCCCTTACTACACTTCCCAATAACAGTTCAAAATACCTTGGTGTTGGACTGAAAGTCTTGTTTACTTGTTCCTTTTGGCTAGTCCCCAAAGAAGAGGATGATCTGCTGAATATTACCTAAGTCAATGTTTCTGAACCTCGACATTTTAAAGATGTATGGACTTCAACTCCCAGAGTTCTTCAGCTAGCATGGAGAATTGTGGGAATTGAAGTCCACAAATCTTAAAGTTGCTGATGTTCAGAAACACTGATCTGGACCATGTTTTATTTACAACCCTCACACCAAACTTTCTACTTTTCAAGTTGTAGATCAAATTTACTTTCTCTGCAATTTACAATATTTTTGGAAGCAATGGGAATAAACTACAGCTTGTTCCTCAATATTCAGTGTTGGAAATATTTAATGCATGTGTATCTTCCATCCATTCCCCAAGAGGATAAATCAGAGTCTTTTGGAATATTAGTTATCATATGCTGCCTATCTCACAAATCCTGTGCAGTTAAAACCATGAAAACAGTGATTACAAAAAACATGCTACCATAAAGCCATTATTATTATTATTATCTTTTATTCATTAAATATGAAATACAATCAACTGATCATTTAAAAATGTGTAACAAATATCCTTGACTGGTGCTAATGATTGATACAGGTTGCTGCCAGCGTCC
>JANHFK010002263.1:128146-140251 GCA_036250565.1 Sibynophis collaris | reverse complement strand
GGGGGGGAAGCTGGCCATCAGAATTTTGGAACTGGGTCACAAATACTTTTTTGGGGGGAGGGGGCGGGGCGGAAATCCATCAGAAGTTTGAACGGTCATTAAGCAACAGGATATAAGTCAAGGACTACCTGTATTCACTGGGTGAAGTCATTTTCTCTTAGCCCAACCCACCTCATAGGATTCTTGTGGGAAAAATAGGAGAATGAAAAAGTATTAGGTTCTTATAGGAATTTGCAAACTCCTACCAGATGAATTGGATAGAAGCCGGTATAGCTTCTTGGGGCATATCAAAGAGCCAGCATTAAGGTCAGAGAGTCATTCTTGAGAAATTTCGGATACTGATCCTATCATCTCTATCAGCATGGCCAAGAGAGCTAATAAACATTTGAGTTGAATGCATTCAATGGTCAGGTCATTAGGAAAGATGGCCAAATTGATATTTCATTAAATATTTGCTTGTTAGACTTAAAGATGAAAGACAATGTTACTAAATTTTAAAACCAGGAACTTACCTACCTCATTGTTTTCCTGGCTGGAAAGCGTGTTTTGATGACAGAGATTTTGTGTCAGCTGCTCTATAAATGGATATGCAAGATTTAATTGATTTTTGTTTATCACTGGGTGTAAGATTATACAAAGGCCATTTCATTGAGAGAAAGACCAGAGTTATAAAACAAGATTATCATTATTGGAATGTTATATCATGTTTCAAGCTTGCCTACAAAGGTTCTAAGTAGATGGAGTTATATAACTGTTCTCAGAACAAGTCCAAGTTTGATTTTAAAATTCAAAGGCCATTCAATATTGTCAAAGGCTTTTAAAACACTTAGGTAAGAGCATGACCTTCCTCAGCAAATAGTATTTTTCAATCCTATAGTCAAGCAGATTATCTTGCCAATAAAATATGCAATTGAGGGGCAGTTTGGTATAAGGAGTTTGTGATTTCTAGGCTTCACTTAGGCACAAAAGTAGCTGGGTGACTGAGCCAGCTCCCTTTCTCTCAGCCCAATTTACATCACAGCATTGTTGTTGGGAAAATAGGAGGAAGCAGGAGTATTAGGTATATTTTCCACTTTCAATTATCTATAAACAAAGACAGGATAATGATGTTGTAGGTATATGCTGTTGCTTCTTTCCATTGTTCAAAATATCCTCCTACCTTCTGAAAAAGAGATTGTGCAAGAGAACGCACAACTGATAAAAGGTAGTCCTCAATTTACAGTAGTGACAGTTATAAAACTCATTGATCACATAATCAATTTGATTTTAAGACCTTTTTTTGGCAGTCGTTAAATGATGTCATTATTAAGCAGCTGCTGCAGTAAGTAAGCAAATCTGTCGTCTTTAAGAGAACCATTGGTTCACTATGGATGCAGTTTTGCCAAAAACGGGAATTAAAGGATGAGTAGTACAAACATCCATAAATGCAGCCTGGTTGCCAAACTCCTGAATTTCAGTCACGTGACTGAGGGGAGGGGGGGAACCAACTCTCGGACCTTCAAATCTGGTCATAGGTGGCCCCTAGGTATGTTTGTCATAACTTCAAACTGTCGCTAAGTGACTGGCTGTAACTCATGGGCTACTTGCAATTTTTATCAGCCTTACCTAGCACAGGGAATTTGGGTTTTTTTAAAATAAATTTTATTAAGGGGTTCACAAAGAATATAAAAACTAACACAAAGGAAAAGCAATTAAAGAACAAAACATTTAAAAAAAGTAAAAGTTCAAAAAGAAAAATAAATAGAAAAAAGAATTCCAATTTCCTTTGCAACAAATATAAGTACAATTGCAAATTTTCTTTTACTCTTATGATTACAAAAAAAACCTTTCTCTTTTATCCAGTTTTGTTCCCTAATAATCAAATTCATAAACCATAACTGCATTTTCCCACATTTCATGCAAAAAGTCTACTAGGGGTTTCCAATCAGCCATAAATGTAGATATTGTTTTCTCTCTAATCACAATGTTTTCTTCTCTCTAGTTGAAGCTTTGTATCAAAATACATATCCTGAGTATCTCCAGTACATTTACCTGGTTGCACCAATATCACTTATGATGCTAAACCCCTTGGGGTTTATCTTCTGTGAAATCCAGAAATCAAAAGACAATCAGAATCTCTCTCATAGCAAAATGAAGATCATAGGACTCGGGCTTCTTCACGTGTTGCAGAATCCAATTGTGTTTATGGTCTTCATAGGAATTGTCTCCAATTACATCCTTAAACAAAAGATTCCTCTATATTTGGAAAACTTCCTTGACAGCCTTGCCAATTCATTTTCTGGCTCAGCTCTTTTTTACCTGGGTCTCACCATGGTTGGCCAAATAAAGAAACTGACAAGGGGTACATTTGTTGCACTAATTCTTCTCATCACAGCTAAACTGTAAGTTTTTTCCCCCTTATGTTTCTTTATGCTTGGAAATTAAATACTTTGTCATGAACTAAAAAAATAATTTCTAATGAGTGAACCGTACCATTTTCTTTCACATTATGAAAAATTGGTTGCCCTTTATATTATTATTGCATTATAGGAATTTAAAATTATTAGATGGTAAAAGTCTTTAAATACTTTGTGCTTCAATTGCAAATGTGAATACTACAAAATAGTGCTCTTAAAAATGCAGGTAGTCCTTGACTTATGACCACAATTGACCCCCAAATTTGTCATTAAGCAACTGTTGTTAAGTGAGTTTTGCCCCATTTTACAGTATTTCTCGCCACAGTTATTAATTGAATCACTGTAATTAAGTTAGTAACACGGTTGTTAAGTAAATCTGGCTTCCCCATTGACTTTTCTTGTCAGAATGTCGCAAAAGATGATCACATGACCCCTGGGACTGCAATCATCATAAATACATGTCAGTTGAAAGCATTCTAATTTTGATCACGTGACCATGGCGATTCTATAACAGTCGTAAGTGTGAAAAATGGTCATTAGTCTTTTTTTCCCAATGCTGTTGTAACTTCGAATAGTCACTTAATGAATAGTTGTAAGTCGAGGACTATCTGCATTATAATTAGAATTAAGTCTAAATGTTGACCTGCATAGAGAAGATTCACTGAAAAATATTTTTTAATTTAGGCCCCTAAATTTCCAATTGAGTAACTTGCTTTTCCATTTTTATTCTAGGCTGTTGATGCCCCTTCTATGCAGGGAAATGGTGGAATTGTTAGACAAGAGCCAGAGTTTGGTCAACCATACCAGTTTATCCAACTATGCATTTCTCTATGGAGTCTTTCCAACAGCTCCGGGTGTGGCTATATTTGCAACACAGTTTAACATGGAAGTAGAAGTTGTACGTCTCTTAAATATTTCTTTTTCCACATAATTACGGGTGGTCCTTGACTTATGACTGGTTGCTTTAACAACCATTTGAAATTACAGTGAGCCTGGAACTGATGCTTTCCAACTTGTAAAGAACTTCTGGCTGTTGTAAAAGGCCATGCCACACCACTGTCATACCCTGCGGTGACATGTCTGAATTTGGGATACTTGGCAACTGGCTCATTTATGACTGGATGCAGCATCACATGTTTATGTGACTGCAATTTGTAACTTTTTTTTGCCGGTTTCTAGCAAAAAAATCACCCATTTGGATGAATAGGTTCACATGACCATAGCATTTTCTTAATGACTGCAGCCACCAAAAAAAAAAAGTCATAAAATTGGTTCGGATCATGTGGGTACCTCACAACCAGAATGACTTAACAATCAGAAATCCAGTCCCAATTCCAGTTATAAATTGGCTACCTGTAATTTTTTTGTGTAGGTTTTATTGACTTTTTCAAGTAGAGGAAAAATTATAGTAGTCTTAATTATTTAGAAAATAATTAAGTATGCTAATGAATATTTCAGAAGTTTCATGCATCTTTTTTGAAGTTCATTTTTGGAATTAACTGGGTAAAGGGTAAAAGATGGGTAAAAGTACTGATTATTTTCAGAAGTCTCAGAGAAGGGGAGAACTATGTAGCCTGACACTTAAGTAGCATTAAAGTTGATACCTTTCAATCTAAATTTACACTTTTCCATTTAGCTTCAATTGCAATTAATTTTGCTTGAGTGAATCAGATTCATGAGTTGATTCATTAAAATATTTAACTCTGGAGACAAAAAAGTTCTTAAATAGGAATAAATTTTTTAAAAATCCAGAAGTTTTGTCTATTGCTTTATTGGATTTTCCTTTGGAGGGAGAAAAAAGGAAGAGAAATCATGGTATAACATTCCTTATTGATTAAACTACTACTTCTGAGTTTATTTGTGAAGAAGAAAACTTCCATTGGAATAAGCTGCTATTACTTTATGCATTCCCATCCCTGTGTTCTTTGGCTGTTAATCACACAGTGACAATACCTATTTAAGATGTAGTGTAAGACATTTTATTATAGACAACCTTTAGATTTTGACTTCAAAGATTTCAAAGCAAGTATATTTTTAAATGAATCCTCTGATAAATCTCCCAAAGTAGAATGTTTTCATTTGAGATAATCCAGATTATTAACATTTTGTCATGAAATGCAAAAAAAGAATATTTTCTGGCTATGAATTGTTTAGTGACAGTGCTAATGCTAATGTCATTATTGCTTTTCTTTCACTTAAATATTTTGATAACTTCTTAAGCCAGAAAAAGAAATAAGTAATGGTAACCATTCCTCAAGATTTCAGGAACATCTTTATTTTCTCTGCTTGGTACTAGATTAAGTGGACATGAAATACATGTAAAAGTACATATATGGATAATCCTCAATTTAACAATCATTTGCTTAGTGACCAAAGTTGCAACAGCACTGAAAAAAGTGACTGATTTACGGATCCTTGCACTTATGGTGATTGCAACTGGCTTCTGACAAGCAAAGTCAGTGAGGGAAGATGGATTCTTTTAATTACTGTGTGATTCACTTAAGAAACACCGGGAATCACTTAACAGCCATGGTAAAAATGTCATAAAATTGGACACATCTCAATTACCTAACTCAGGAACAGAAATTCTGATCCCAATGGTGGTCATAAGTCAAGGAGTACTTGTAAAAATACTGTCCCAGTAAAATAAACGGGAGAATAAAAATGTCTTTATAATCAGCCTGTGCAATAATGGTTTTGTTCTGCAGACTAATATGCTTACCTCCGTAGTAACTCAGAAAGAGGAAGCTGGCACAGAGAATAAACAATGTATTAGAAAATATACCTGTTTATTGGGCATGTAATAAAGTATGGAAATGTGCAGTTACTTTGATTTGTCTCAGTTATCCTTTTTATTAGTTTATAATATAAAATACAAAAATATAAAAGGAAATGATAGGCAAAATAGAGGAGGAAAAAGGGAAGGGAAAAGTGTAGAAAAGAAGGGAAAAAGAAAAAAAGACATTGACTTCCCTTAGGTGCAGTAGAATAAGATAGTAACATCAAACCTCAACTTTTTACTTTTACTTAATAGTATAAACTACCCATTTCTATAACAAATCTATCGAATCAGTAAAACCCAAAATCAATGTTTCATTTTTCCCCCCTACTTCAAGCACAAAGTCTAGAAGTGATTTCCAGGTAGAAACAAAAGTAATTGTGTTTTTTTTCTTTTATCAGAACAGTCAATTTAGTCATCTCTGCTAACTCCATCAACTTTTGCAGCCATTTGTCCATTGTGGGAATTGAAGTATCCTTCCATTTTTGTGCATAAAGTAATCTTGTTGCTGTCAACATATATAAAAATCAAAGTTCCAATTTTTTTTCCCAATAAACCCAAAATAAAAGTTTGTTTTTTTCTTTATGTTCACTTTAAGAATCCTATGTATTAGAATATGAATCCTACTCCAATATTTCATTGCTTTATCACATGTCCCACATACAGTTACTTTGATTTGTGATTGCAGATAACTTCTGGAATGGTGATCAGTACTTTCGTGTCTGCCCCCATCATGTATGTTTCCGCGTGGCTATTGACCATTCCCTCTATGGATCCAGACCGACTGTCAGCAGCAATTCAGAATGTTAGCTTTGATATTAGCATTGTTAGTCTAGTCTCTTTGGTGAGTATCACGTTAATCAGAACCGTACTATTCTCTGTTTAAACGATGGGGAGGAAAATAAAAAAATGATTCTAATAGTCCCGTTTAAAACAGGTTCTACAGCAGTGGTTCTTAAACTGGGGATAATTTGGGCATATCCTGGGCATAATGGAGCAAATTGCTTTATTGTGCGTCAGCGATGCCGTTTGGATTAAATTACTTGTAAATACGTACAGTACAGAATTGTGCCACTGGTTTCTATTTTAGTCTGTTGCCTGAAGAGAAGCTGAGTAATAGCTATCCCAATTATGTTGTCAGCCCTTTAAGTTAGCCAAGGTTAAAGAATAGCCATGGCAAGAATCATTATCTTATTGCTTATAGGATACATTCGTAGAATCTTGCAAGCCTCTTCATTGTCCTTTTTTTCAGAGCAATAAAATGAGGCTGCAGCTGTTTCTGAATCTCTTTCTCACGCGTTCTACTTTGCAAACATTTCCCCTCCCTCTTCTTTCCAAAGACCACAATATTTTATTATTATTTTTTTTACAGATATGGGGATTAATGTGTTAGAAAAGGAGAGGGGAGGTTCGGATTCTGTCAGCCTTTGGCCTCAGAAGCTCATTGGTTGATTGTGAACCAATCATTCACTCTCATTCAGGCTGAACTACTTTACCGGATTATTGTTGTGGGGGGAAAAATAGCAGGGAATGCAATATACATTATCTTCAACTCCTCGTGAAATGGAATATATAAGTCAAGGAATAAGTCATATATAAGACTTTGAAGAATATTAACAAAGCTAATCATGATGATAAATTATTACTGTAGATTTTCGGGGGTTTTAAAAAAATAATTGTTACACCATTCATGCTGCATTTCTGTTAGGTTATGCATCATCCTGGTCTTTATGAGAAGAAAATTAAACCTCATTATTGAATGTGACAAGGCACCCTGGTTAGGAGGCAACAAAAGTAGAAGCTGAAAAAAAAGAGAAATTGAAGAGGGGTTTTTCCCCCCCTTTTCTGTTCAACAGCTTTTTGAAAGAAGCTCTTCTCTTGCACCCACAAATGGTCTTCTGTCTAATGTGACTGACAGGTCAACAGATGAATTTTCAAGATTCCTGACTATTTTGGGGGGTGGGGAATCTTGCGTTTTACAATAGAATAAGGTCAATTCCACTCATTCCCAATTAAGCAGTCACTTGTCTTACTAAGGAACAAGTTGTACGCTATTTCACTAACGGGTGAAAAACAAACATGCCCAAGTTATTAAATAAGAAGTTTATTTGGCCAAAGGAAAAAAGAGAAGTCAATGTTTATTGTATTCTGTTCCCCTACCGCTTTCTCCCCCCTCCTTAGGGTTTTCAGTTTTGGGGGATGAAGATTGTTGCCTGGGGCTAAATTTTAAAACCTTGAACTCTTTATCAAGCTAGTGGAAGTCTTCTCGCAGAGATGAAGGGCTAGGGCTGTGAAACTCTGGAGGTAGTGTCTACAGTGTCTTCGTTTTTAAGGGTTTGGTAATTAGCTAGCTTAGAAAAAATGAGAATGCCAACACAAAGAGGAGACTGATTTTCAGCTCTGTTCTAAGGATACCTGAGCCTATTATGGAAATATCATTAATGCCAAGGAAAGTCCGTTAGCAAAAATTGCACTAAGTATTAGAACGTCACTGAAATAAAAACCTGGGTGGAATATTTTATAATTATTTAGGAGAAGTGAAAGCTTTACATTATGTTCATTCTGTGTTTCAGATCTGGTCCCTTGGGGTTATTCTCTTGAGTAAAAAATACAAGCAGCTTCCTCATATGCTTACAACTAACTTACTCATTGCTCAGGTTAGTGAAATGGAGAATTATATCCCTAAATATTTTTCTCCCCAAGAATAGTTGTTTTGTAGTTTGCAGACAGCATTATTTTTTTCACAGAAGGTACACAATGCAAGCACTCTGCTCAAGCAGGTTTTGACTTTGTTATTGCCTTTGAATTATATGTGTTTTATATTGGGTGCATGATGGAAGAATGTGTGATACCTCTTTGGTGTTTTTAAAACAAAAGCTGCTACAGAAACGTCGTGAATAAAACTAAATATTAAGCTATACAAAAGTATAATACCTGAAATTGACACTCCTGTAATGTAAATTTAGAGTCTAGATCAAAGGAAATCCCCCCCATCCCCCACCCCCGTGCACACAGAGAGTGTTCATTACAAAGCATAATTTGAAGAATCAAATCAGGAAAAACCTAAGCAGATGCAACGCAAAAGAGCCAATGGGAAATTTCCATTCCAGTTGGATTTTGTTCACTGTATTTGCTTTTTTCATACTACTACCAATTATCCTTGACTGAAAATGCAACATTTTCATGTCTAAAAATTTAGCCATTTTCTTTTTGGAATTTTAGTGCTAATTGAGAAAGAAGTTTTGTTTTTAATAGTATGGATTATTAAAAAATAGAAGCAAATTATACAATACAATTCTGATATGGAAACTATAGACTCCAAAACATAGGCAGTGTTGTGAGAAAGCATCTGTGGAATCTATATTTAAAAGGGTGTGTGTGACATTTTTGATATGTCAAAATGTTGGCTTTACTTCATTTTATTTGGCAATTCCACTTCAATTTTGAATAATGTCAATATTTTTTTCCTGAAAAGCAGTGGGCTTTCAAATGATTGACAATGATAAGTTTTGACAATGGTCTGCCTGTACTAGATGATGCTGTGCTTTTTGAAAAAATTGTCATGCTCTGCCTTTGAGGCATCTTCTCTTACCTTCATGCAGGAGGACATGTCTCTTCTAAAATCTTGTAGAGTTAAGTCATATTACCGTATGAGAGATTTTAATTAAAATTTCTTCAGTTACATCTCAGTCATAAAATATACATTAAACACCACTGCTTTGATTTCTTTTAGTGTGTGGCCTGTGTTGGAATGGTAATGTGGAATTTCACCATTGAGAAGAAAAGTATCTTTGTGCAGATTCTTGTTTTCATTGTCCTGTACTGTTCCCTTTATAGTGCTTTTCTCTGGACAGGTAAGTAGAAATTTCTGGCCTATAAAGCAATATATGTTTTCTTTGATAGCTTAATGCTAAAGGGACAATACTTGGAGATTACCCTATGTTTCTGAAGCATAAAATTTAACACCAGTTTACATCCATTTAATTCTCTTTACCTATTGAACTGTTACCACTGAATCAGTTTCAACCTTCCTACCCATTCCTAAAAACTCCTATAAAAGTCGTAAATAGAATTATTGCAGTATTTCTTAACCTTGGCAACTTTAAGAAGAGTAGACTTCAACTCCCAGCACTCCCCAGCCATCATGTCTGGGAGTTGAAGTCCATCTTAAACTTGTCAAGGTTGAGAATCACTGTATTATTGGATTATATGAGACTTTTTTAACCCTTCAAGGTAGATCACATTAGGGAACCAATCATGCAGGCTAATACTACTTTAATGATAAAATTATAGTAATAGAATCTTGGAAGTCTGAATTCCCTTCTGCTCCCTCTCTTTATTTTTGTAAAAACTAGTGACAGTCTTGGCTGAGAGGCTTTCTCCAATTGTAGTGCATTCAGGTTTCTTTTATCTGAGTCTTGGTAACTCTTCCTGTTCATTCCTTTACGGAGGTGCAGGAGGGGGAAAAATGCCACTGTATGATTAGAAGTCCATTGGATATTTGCTTGAAGGATTATGCTTGGATAGCTATAATCCACAATCCTACTTGATGTCCCAGTTTGCATTGAGGGAATGGGACTTAAGTGAGGATCAGGGGAATGCAGGTGTCATAGAGAAGAAATGAAGCATTTAACCATCATAATAGAAAGAATCGCCTTGGGAGTGGCTTCCAGTTGATAAAAGGACTGGAAGTGAATATGACCAGAGTTACAGATTTCCCATGGGCCCATTTCCTACACTATAGCCTGTCTTTTGTAATGTTCACAACCAGCTGGCTGGTGATGGGATATGCATTTAAAAAGCAGTTTTATCTTATATATTACTTACAACTCAGTACTGCAATCCCAAAGCTCTCATCAGCTCTAATAAGGAAGTTTGTGGTCAGTAATTTTCCCAATGTCTGAAAACAGTTACGACTTATTCGCCATAGCTTATATTTTGCAACACCGGATAAATACATATTTGAACTTGCAAGAGCCACATATACAGAAATTAAGTTACATTATAGATTATATATTACATTAATTCCTAGAAATTATTTTTCATTTAAAATAGAATGCTCTCAATTTTTCTTCTTCCTAGTCAACCACCACAATATATGGAACAAGAATCATTAGCATTCCTATAGCATCTGCAGCCATACATACTGACTGACTCTTGTCATGATATACTGACATACCAACAAGTAATTGTGACATCCCTATAACGAAATATTGCTTTTGATTTGCAGGATGGACAGGTTCTTATGTCCCACAAGCTAATTTTATTGCTATAAGAACAGCAGGCTTGTTATGTGGCTGTCTTTGGATACAGGACAGAGAAGGGGAGGGAGAGATACCCTCTTTTTGTGGGGGGAAATATTGTTTCCTGAAAAGAACAAGACTGAGATGTTCTCCTTGTTTTCAATAGGCCTTTTAGCTCTTTCTCTCCTCCTTTTGAAAAGAAGGGAAAATCTAAAGATTCCTGTTGGAATTATTACTATAGCTGGCTGGGGGTAAGTTTGCAAAAGTTCATCAGAAACTTTCATAAGAAAATTTATAGGATATCACAAATTAATTATATGTATGATTTATACTGTATTTTACATTTTGCAGCATTCCAGTAGTCATTGTTGGAATTCTTCTAATGGCTGGAAAACACACTGGCGAAATTGACTCAGCATTTTTTTATGGTAAACATCAGGTAGGGAGAGTCTTCTATTACCATTGTTGATCAGTGCTTAATGAGCTTTCAAAAGCTCATTATTTGATAAAGAGAAGCAGCTTTTGAAAGGGGAGAGGTGTTATTAATTGACTATAGCTTCCCCCCAAAATTTGAAGATCCCTAATAGTCCAGCTTCTCTAGAGTATGGCAAAAGAAAGCAAAGGTAGTACCAATAGTCATAGGTGCTTTGGGCTCAATCCTGAAACAACTGGAACACCACTTGAAACACCAGCGGCATTGACAAATTCCCCATCAGTCAATTGCAAAAGGCAACTTTACTCAGAACAGCTTACATCCTGCAACAGTACCTTTAACATCATTAAATATCAACATCTGCCTATCCCAGGTCCTTGGAAAAGACTTGATAATGCCAAATCCAGTCTGAACATCTGGTGGATTGTGCAATGAATCATAATAATAATAATTTAACTTCTGCCTAACTTCCTCTTTTCGATTCCTCTTTTGGCTAGGTGATTACTACTGCAGTAATCGTAACAATCAGCATATTGTTCTCGGGTGTGTCACTCATGTGTATGAACCGATCTGGAACAGCAGCAACTAATTATGAGGTTCTGAACCAGCAATTTCAACATCAAGTAGAAGAACCCGAAAGGGAAGCGAATCAACATTATAAACCTTCCCCCAGTGACTCTCATTCTGAAACAGATTCTCCTTTGGAAAGAGGTATAATGAACAACTGCAATTTAGTTTTAGGAGCAGGGAAACCTGACTTGGTGATGGCTCTTACCACTGCAGAATAGAAGAAAATAGGGATGAAATCCTCCCGGTTCGGACCGGTTCTATAAAGTAGGTAGCAGCAACAGCAGATGGTTTGGAGAATCGGTAGCAATAGCAGCACGAGGCTCCGCCCACCTGCCCCAATCACTTCCTGGTTTTTCTTACTCCCTTCTGGTTCCTTTGAAAGGAAGAAAGAGAGGGAGAGAGGGGAGGGAAGGGAAGGGAGAAAGAAAGGGAGAGGGAGATGTTAGAAGGAAAAACTTACTTTTTAACAGGGAGATGCTTGCCAAAGAAGGGGAAAAAACACTGTCCCTTTACATCTCCAAACTTAGTCACATGGCTGGATGAAAATTCTGGGAGTTGAAGTCCGCAAGTCTTGCAAACTTTGAAAAAAAACCTTGACGTTGTGGGGTTTGTGCAATATGGGCTTTGTGTTTCTAAAAGGATTTGGGTGATTCCCATTATGGCTAAATGACTCGTCCTGTGTCC
>JANHFK010002263.1:102556-113754 GCA_036250565.1 Sibynophis collaris | reverse complement strand
GAATTAGGTCAAAGTGCATAACAACATAGGAAAAAGAGTTCACTCCCATCATCACATGTTGAATGTACACAATAACAATAAAATCTCACAGGCAAAAATACCGGTATTTAAAATCAAGTCCTTGTATTATGGTTCTTCCAGGCAGTATTTCAAATGGATTTTTTTCTCATGTAGGCTTGAATTCCTTTGGGGTGCTAGAACCGTGGAACAGAGGGAATCATCTGTCCCGGAGGAGATTCGGATGACATGCCAACAGTTTGTTAGTTACCACAGAGACGTGTGCGTGAGAAGCATTGTCAAGGATAGAAGGTGGAGTTGTTCATAAGTGTTAAAATTGATTTAAATTATTCTAATATTCTAGATGGGGGTGTGCTCTGCATCTGTTGATATCCTTCTTTTTATTTGGAATATACGCTACACAGGTTTCCAAATATTACTAAGCAGACACTTGGTTAATTGTTGTTTTGTAAATAATTATTTCTGAATTGATATTCAGTTCGAATCTCACCAGGCTCAAGGTTGACTCAGCCTTCCATCCTTCCCAGGTGGGTAAAATGAGAACCCAGATTGTTGGGGGCAATATGCTAACTCTGTAAACCGCTTAGAGAAGGCTGTAAAAACACTGTGAAGTGGCCTATAAATCTAAGTGCTGTTGCTATTAATTTTTGGCGCAGGGGTGTCAAACTGGCAGCCCGTGGGCCAGATGCATCAAGCGCAGGCCACGCCCACCCCAGTTCCCCAAAGGCAAAAAACGCTGTGATACATCACAATACGTCACATGACACGATCGAGATTCACATCCATGCTTTGGTGTTTTAACTATTTGTTAAAAAAATAATAGAAATCAAATGAAGCATAAACATTTTGAACCATGAAGTTTAAATGGCAGCAATTGATATGCTGTTGCAAGTAGTCCTCAACTTATGGCCAGTCACTTAACGACCATTCAAGGTTATTATCTATCTGGAAAAAGAGAGTTAGGACCCAATTACTGTGTTTGCCCCAGTCATGTGGCCAAACTTCAGGCGGTCGGAAACTCAGTAGGTGTTATTTGCAGCATCCCATGGTCACATAACTGTTTTACAAAGTTTTTGCAAAAAAACAGAAATTAATTTCACTTTTCAGCAAAACGGTGCCATAGCAAAAAATAGGTTTGCTTAATACTACCACATTCATTTTACAACTGGCGTGTTGTAAAAAAGGTCAAAGTTAGCAGTCACATGACCAACTTGATGTACGACCATAATAGGCTCCATTACGGCCATACGTTGAGGACTACCTGTAATGAACAAACGAAGGTATCTTTTCTATTATTACATGGCTTTTTTCATGAATTGTGTGAAGCCATAGATAAAATATTAAGTATGCTTTCACATTTTTAGTGATCTTTTGGGAGATTTGGGGGCGTTGTTAATCTTAGAATCTTCCCTACTGAAGTCCTAAACTGTGATTCAACTGCTGTTTCAACATATTCACATGCCATGTGTCAAATTTAGGATTACATATCTCCCCAAACTTCCATTTTTGTATATAAAATTCTGTAGAAGTGGGAAATAAATAATTCTTAAACGTTTGTTCTGCATTTTGCAATTTTTAAATGCTCTTTCTTTATATTTCTTGAAAAACCAAGGAATATAAAATATTAAAATTATTTTTAAATATTAAAATATTAATATTACATAAAGAAAAATGGACCGATGCTGTTGCTTTGTTTTAATCACTATCACTGTTTGATCTACACAGATTGCATTAAGTGATATACCCCTTCTTGTTCTCCTTTTCATCTATATATCTCTCTTTTCTTCTCAGATGAATGCCTGGCATTAGAACTCTAATGTATGTTGTTGGCCCAGCACTGATTTTGTTATATGTTCCCAATGTTCTATTAATTAAAATTAACATTAGCTTATTAATTAAAAGGCTATCTTATGTAGTCTGTATGTTGGCTTGGCCTAGCTTTAGATCACGAAATAGTTGCTTTCTGTACAATAACATTTAATTAGACCTAAATCCGGAAGTTCTAGAAAACCACTTGGAGGAGTGCTTCATGCATTTTTCTTCTATTGACTGAAACATTGAAGTACTGCATCCATTTCAAGGCTTGTTGTGACCAAGGGCTTCCTGGCATTAAGTATGTGTGTGGATTCACAGATGTCACTTCTCTTGGAAGGAAGAGTGTCTTTATACTTAAAAAATAGTTTTACATATGGAAAGTTGGGCCTATGATTGTTGGTGCATAGTTAATATAGACATGTTAAGTCATAGAAAGACTTTACACAAGGCATGCCTTGCTTTCATTATTGACTTCAACCCTTACCCCAGTCATGCATAGTAAAGCATAATGCTGCCTGAGATACTCCACATTGGCTTAGAAGTGGTTGCACCAGGTTGCATGCAGTTTTCAGCTCTGAATTCAGAAAAAAAAACTTCTTGGAGTTTGAAATGAATCTTAACCAGTTGTATTGTTTCTCAAGACCTCCGTTTTATTAATTTGCTTAATAAGCATTTTAGGATTAAGAGAACCAAATTTAACCTATAGAGCAGACAAATTTATTTAATTCTCCCTGAATTTGTTCCTTTTCAGATTGCAAATGGAAATCTACACTATGCATAAAAGAAAAATCTTGAGCATATAATCAATGCTTTACTAAAGCTGTATGTGCTTCAGAAATGATTCAGCCAAAAACTGCTCTGAAATTTGAAGTGTTTGAAATTTGAAAAAATAAATAAATTAAAGGCTCCTGTGCTCTCATGCCTTCCCAAAATATATTTTCAAAATAATTTTTGAAGCATGTACAGACCTTAAATAGAGTATCTGAGCCTTTCACATGCTCGCTTAGGACTTTTCCTTCTCAGATAGAATTTGATATGGTTATCATCTAAAATGTTACCATTAATTCTTCTACTACTGTACAGGTAGTCCTTGATTTATGACCACAATTGGGAACAGAATTTATATTGTTAAGCAAAGCGGTTGTTAAGGGAATCATGCCCAATTTAGAACCTTTTTTTGCCATGGTTGTGAAGTGAATCACTATAATTAAACGAATCACTCAGCCATTAAGCAAGTCTGGCTTCCTTTGTTGAAATTACTTATCAGAAGCTGACTGGGAAAGCCAGAAATGGGGATCATGTGACCCCAGGTACCATTGCAACCATTGCAACCATTGTCAATAACATGCCCAGCACCTAAATTTTGATCACAGGATGGGATGCCGGGATGGTTGTAAATGCAAGGACCAGTTGTATGTCATGTTTTTGCCATTGTTAACTTCAAGCAATCACTAAACAAATGGTTGTAAGTCAAGAACTATCTGTATATTGTTCCAATGGTAATTTCTGTGACTAAAGATTAATTTCAGATTCTAAGAGTATCAATAGTGAACTAATACTTGAGAATTTTACACTAACCATATAGTACATTATGCTTTCATTAGATGCTTGCATGCTAATAAAAAAGGCGATTGAGGCCTGCCAAAAAGGAAAAACAGCTTTAATTGTATACTTGGCTATTAGGCTTTCTTTTAACGTCCTTCTAACTATCATGCTGTCTTTCCTTGTTTTCCCCTCGTCTTCATCCAACAAGCAGTGGTGGTACGAGATTTACAGAACATGTGGGTGAATCCTTCCTTTGACATACAGGTGTGGCAGAAAGACTGTGACAGGAGTCTTCTTTGGCTGTGATCTGGTGAACTGGCTTTTGGAAGTTGGCCTTGCCTTGGACCGCGGGGAAGCTGTAGTGTATGGAGAGAGGCTGGTGAAAGGCGGCATCATCCAACATATTACCAATGACTTTGAATTTCGGGATGAGCAACTATATTACCATTTTACCGCTACAACAACTGCAATACAGGACAGCCGAGGGAATGAAGATGCCCGTGGAAGCTAGCCAAGACCAGAACCTCCTGCTCTCATCTAATGCACGCTGTTTGAGATCCTTTTGCTTATAATGTGGCCGTGTTGATCTCTAACCCAAAGAGAATTATGTCTTGCAATCTGAATGTTGACTAAAATGAGTTGCTTCAGGGAATTATTTCCAATTGCGAAAGTCACGTAACAGGCTTTGTACTCAGTTTTATTTTTTTGAAACAATAGTTTTTTAAAATAATAATAATTTTCTTTCCTTGCCAGTACAAACAATACTGTGGGTAAAACAACTCATTGTTATCATGTGATGTGTTATTTTTTTTTAAAAAAAAGAAACAGTAGATCATTTTGGTTTATGCAGTTCTTATTCTTGTTTTAACAGTGAAGTTCTCTTATTTGTACTGACAAAATAACTGAAGATTGATGTGTTAAAGGAGAAATCAGCAAATGAATTTTGCTGTTCATCCTGATTCTTATATGAATAAGACAGTTTTAATTTTTAAAGCATACAGGTCTCTGTTTATCAGTCTGTTTAAATCTGGATGAGATTTAAAGCATCATAATTGTGAGCAGAATTTCTTCTTCAAGCAAAATTTGTTTCATAATTTTTCCCCTTGGTTCATCGATAAGTAATTGGCACATGACTGCCAAAAATGGACCAATTTATTTCACAGACTGCAATCAGTTGGAGTCTGTAGATGCCATATTTATTTTGTACTTAATAATACTAAATTACTATTTTTTAAAATGTCAAATTGTACTTGAGTACTACTCTTGATATGCAAATTAAAGAACTTGAATTGGCTTCTTGTTAAATTTTAATTTTGCAATACAAATTTTTAAGTAATTCATAGAAATATGTGTGTGCGTGTAATATTAGTAAGGTTTCACCATAAAAATAATATATTTTTTAATGCATATGTTTATTAAAAGCTCTGGTAATTTTTTAATTCTTAAGTAGCGTTGTGGAATAATAGGAAGGCATGAACATCTTATTGGTCTTTTTAAAGTTAAGAAGAATGCTTAAATATTTTTCCTGAAAATGGTTCATCAATAATATTGTTAGAAGAAGCAATTTGTCCTGTTTCTTCAACTATTAAGAAGACTTGTTGGTTATCTTTATCTAACCACTATTTTTTTTACCAGATGCATGGCACATTTATGTATGGATATGTTTTATATTTATACAAATGTGGATTATATGTGGAAGCTGGGCTTATTAAAATTATGGCTGTTAGCTTTTAAAGAGTTAAGTCTGTAACACCTGAAAAATAATGAACCTTTTCATGTTCACAATTTTCTGTATTCAGACATAAAGTGGGGGTTTTTTTGTTTTTGTTTTTACTACTAATGCACATGAATTGAAAGATTTCTTCTGCATTATATAAAAAAGGCTATCTTCCAAAATGGAAAAAAAGGTTTATATACTTTGTAAGTTGATCTACAGCTGAAATGAAAAGCATGCTGTATTACAAAACCCAATTATTTTTTTTAAATTGGGAAGAGTTATGGAGAAATATGTTCCTGAAAGTACGGTAGCAGATTGATTTTCTTGCTGTTCCAGTTAGTCAATAAATACAGCTGTCCTGATTTGTATAATATTCCTTGTTAAGAGTTGAAGCAAAAAGTTACACTATATACTTTTTACTTCTTGTGGTTCAATTCTTAAAGTATCCTTAAAGTTAGGCTAGATAGACTGCATTCAAAGATCACTCTATACACTGAGATTATTTAAACATCATTTATTAAATAATTCACATCTGGTTCATACAAATATTAAGATCCAAATTAACCATAGTTTAAATTATGGCTTAATATAATAGATGGATTCAAGCTTAAAGTCCAAAGTGCCATGGTAAGAGTATTCAATTTTAATTTTTGTGACATTCAGCTCTAGGTTGTATCTCCCAATATAGGAAGATGGCGTTTCATTCTTAATATTTTTGCTGTTGTGATAGCAATTATGTTATTTTTCATAAAAATATATTACGTAAGTATTTTTTTACATGGATGTAATTTTTGTTAATTTCTTTCTTCTTGAATTCATCACATTTTTATGTATGCCAGATTGAGACATGCAACTAATTTATACCTGGTTTTCAGTTATATTGCCAAGAATTACAGCTTAATGATTAATAGTCTTCTGGACATTAATAGTGCAATTTTATTCACATACTAAAGTGCTGTACTACATAACTACCATAGCCATAAGATTGCCACCCGAATGAGTTTCTGCCCAAATTTAGGCTTTCAATTCAGAAAATACTCTTTTTTAAAATTAAACACTATATTTAATTAATTAGATAAATCAGTAGGACTTATATGTTCCTACAACTTGACTGTATCCTACTTCATACCTTTCTATAACTGGCTCCCAACAGTCCTCCTTTATTGCCTGAAAAATATTAATTTTGACTTTAAAACCAATTTTGGCATTCAGCAGCAAAACGTCCTACTTTATGAACATTAGATTAACTACTTGAGCTTTTCTTTCCTTCCACTTACTGATGAGAAACCAAAGAAGGAATGAGATCTGAACCCAACAAGGTCTTATTACCAATGAAGGCATCTTACAAACACCACCCATTATCATAACGTTTATATGGCAATCCGAGCTCTTTCCCATTATCTAACAATTTCTTTGTTTTCTGCTGATTATTGGCACATTTTGCAGAGGTGCTTTGAATTATATTTGATTACCATCAACTTTAGATGCTGTTCCAATAAAAATAAAATATAGAAGCAGTGGAACAATACTATTCAGTGAAGCCTATTCTTCTAATAGGGGCCAATGCATCTAATTTCTGTTGGATTGTGAAATCCAGTGCATAATGACATTGGAAATAACATCCTATTCAAACTATCCTGATGTATTAAGTTTGTAATACATGCTTTTCAGGACAGAATTTTTATTCTTTTAATCCTTTGTCAAAGACTCAGTCTGTGTACCAGTTCAAAATAAGACCCTTATATTTTTTTGAACCCTGAAATAAGCGCTTGGCCTTGTTGCCATGCGCTCAAAAACCAGATTGGGCTTATCAGAGAATGTCTTATTTGGGGAGAAACAGGGTATTGTTATTTTTAGATTAAAGGCATTAGTGTTAACCATATCCACAATGTTTTCATACTTCTATAAAGCTATAGAACTGTATAGGAAGAAATACTTTCTTGAATTCTTAAAGTTGTTTTATTAAATATTTAAATTTGCATCTGAGAAGCCATTTACAAGAAAATGGGAAATGTGCTGTTATTTACAGTCCTTGGTTTTCTTGACAGCCACTTTGGTCTTTACAATGTCTTGGGGTCAATTTGGTTAATTACATATTAATTATTTAGTTATTTCACTTATTTGCTTTATTTATTTTGCTTCTTGTCCAACTAGATTTTTAAATGTTGAAGTTGCTGGAAGTTGGGCAACATATAAATTATTGTTATTAACTCTGCTTATTAAATGTGTACAACACTTGGCCATTAAGTGTATGAAATAACAAACAAATGCAGGCTGAAAATATATGCAAAGTAAACAAAAACCCAGTAATTTTGTAGATGTTTTAAACTTTGGATGGCTGCATGTCACATTTAAAATTAGCAATTATATTCTATTAAGGCTAATGCCAATATTTTATCTTCCAGCTAGTTTACATAATAAATGCTATTTGGCCAGTAGCATTGTACAGTGAATAAAGCTGTTTTGGAAAATAACACTTGGATTAATAAAAAGAAACAACTGCAGATATTTTGTCATGCATATATACGTATTTCTTCTTCAACACAATCTGAAAAAAGATTAACTGCTTGATCAACATTCAGGGACCCATTCTGGAGAATACAGTCCATCTCATCAATCTTTGTCTTCTCCAGTTTTTGGATCTGTTCCATGATCAGTGTAGCCTTTTCCTAGAAAACAAATTTGAAAATAGAACAAAATATAAACCTTGTGCACAGCAAATGATTGCTACAAATAATCTTAAATGAGAGCCGGTGTGTGATCTAGAATGTTAAGACTATGTAGAGACCCAAATTATACTTCAACTTCAACCATAGAAAGTCACATGCTGACTTTTGTCCAGCCACTTGCACCCAGAAAAACTCCACTGAATTGTTTACTGATGTAATCGCCACATTTCTACACTGCACATCTCATTTAAGTGACTGAGCAGTTAACAATAGAAAAATACAATGGGGGGAAAAAGGGAGCACCGTTTACATTGTTAAGAGCTCCTAAATGATAAGTGAGATATAAAGTAAACATGTTTTACACCAGCAACATAATGAAAAAAAGATTTCATATAGGGAAAGATTTGCAACAAATGTTGAGTCTTCAAATAAATTATGAATCCTTTAACAAGCTCCTGCTAGAAACTCCAACCAAACTGAGAAGTAGCCTCTTGCTTAACATTTTTTTAAATTCTGTGTTTTTAGAAGGTGTTAAATGGTCACATGCAAGTCTAGTAGCCTTTGTACTCAATGTACTATAACAGGTAGTCCTCAACTTACAGCCATAATTGGGACCAATATTCCATTGTTAAGCAAGGCAGTTAAGTCAGTTGCAAAATGGGACAATTGGCCGTCCCAAAGGATCTCGCCATGCGAGGAGGAACTTTTCCATCCTTGTGCCTGCCACAACCAGTTACATACTACAATACACCTTCCAACCTGGCAATTGTTGTGGGTAAAGGAATTGTAGAGCTATGTAAGGTTGTAAAACTAGGTGCAGCTCGCTTAACAGTTGCCTTTCTTAGCGATGGAAATTCTTGTCTCAACCGTAACTAAGTTGATGTCTACCTGTACATACAGTTCTAATCATAGGATCATCCTGTGACATCTCTGATAAGCTTAAATCACTGAGCTGCCTCTCAATTCACCACCTTCCTTCCCTCCATTCTCCATCCTCCTTAAAGGGATAGGAAGCCAGTTAAGCACCCCTTCCATTCACTTCCATTAATTTTCTTTTCTTTCTTTTCTCGCCTTCTCCCTCTTCTGCTCTCTCTTTCTCCCCATGTCATTTAGCAGGTTAAGAATATTCTGTATGCTCAGTTCTCATTGGAAGATTTGAGGCCTTCCCTTCCACCTATTTTTTTCCTTCTTTTTCAACAGGCTTTGTCTAAGACATCTGAGCCTCTCAGGGTCTTTTTTTTTTTTTTTGCTTACAATCCTTCATATTCAAATCTACACAGCTGCTCTGGGGTATATTACATGGAGATGCATACCCAGCATCTATCCACAGGTAGATGATCGTTTATGACATAATACAAAACGTCACAAATCATTTCCTGTGCTGTCATTTGACTGCTATATAGTATCACCCAACAGGGGCTTATCTCTGAGTGTAGGCCCAGCTTTTCAAGGCATCACATCAGGAGCTTCGTCCTTGTTGAAGGTGCTGAGGATCGAGGTAAGGAAACAGTTCTGACAGGATGAGCCAATGGGTCACATGTCTCCTAGATACTTAAAATTAAGTTTAACAACAGCAGAGATCCCAAAGGCACTTTTTCCAAAGGACTTTCTTTTGTTTTTCCTTGAAGATGTTTCGCTTCTCATCCAAGAAGCTTCTTCAGTTAAGTCAACAGCAGAGATCCAATTGTATTGTGATGCTCGGAATGTCTTCTCCTACTGGTCCTTTACCTTCTTGGCGGGGAGGAGAGAGGGCAGCAGGAATCTCACTTCTAGATAAAGCACTGTGACGTCGTCACCCAGCCTGTATTCTGCTCCTCTAGGCCATAGAAGCATTCATGAATGTAAAGGTGACAGAGACTAGCATTCTGCTTTGTAGTTCACCAGGTTTATATTATATTTTTGCTTTCAGTATTGATTTTGGTATCAATCTGGTGGTAAACACCTTGCCGGATGTCCGTAAAACTCTGGTTATCAATCCCTATCTTAAAGGCAGATAAATTGTAAGATGAATGTAGAATACTAAGAAGGCCTTCCTTCTGATAACACATGGGGTGGGGGGAAGGAGCTGGGAATATCAATAGTTAAGTTTCTTTTTTATATGAAGCCTCTCATTATGTTTGCAAATTTTATTAATACAATTGTGATGTCATCTGACCTCACAAACAATTAATTAATTTTTTAAATTTATTCATATTTCTAGACCGCCCCTCTCCCTTGCGGGACTCGGGGCGGTTTACAGTCTATCAATATAAAAACATACAATACAAAATTTAAAGACATCCTAAAAGCAAATTAAACTAGACTGTAGGTCCCCTTAAAAAACCCCATATAAAACCCTTAATTAACAATTAAAAATTACCCCAGCTAAGTGGATCAGAGAGATTATGCAAGGTACTGCCTAAACGATGAGAAAGCAACTTGTTGGACTATCTTTAGGGTTTGGTTTTTGGGAACAAAGTGTTTTTGGGAACAAAGTGAGAACATTTCTCACACGATGCATCCAAAACTTTACCTCTAGAAATTGTTTTATATTCTTTGGGTCTGTTGTGGTATGAAAGAGTCAATAAATTTACAGACCTGGCTTAAGTCATTGTAAATATTGATTTAACATATTTAATAGTTAAAATAGTTAAAAGTTCCTAATGGAGAATTTACATGACTTTGGCATGAGTGTGGTTCATCTCTTGTGCACATTCTACTTAAAATGAAAAGGCAGAATAATCCCTGCTCATTTAGGCACCTCAAGATCATCCATCTCTGCTTAATTCCGTTGACTTTTACCTAGCACTGATTTGCCTTGACTGTTAATAGATCAGATTCTTGTGGATAGGCAGCATGAAATAAACTCGTAGTACTTTTGAACATTATCCTGGTTTCTAATTCCTTGCAGCTGACAATAACCTGAACTATTCCTTCAAAATTTCACAGAATACAACAAAATCACAGCATGGCATCAGATCCATAACTGGAGTGACAGCAGACTGAATTGGATGGACACCATTCGCAGCCACCAAGACAAGTTTGGAAATCGAGGTGTGGAATTTAGCTAATATGCATCAGATATTCCATCAGATGCAAAGTTTAGCTCAGCAATTGGCTTTTCCATCACCATCATCGCCTGCTGCATTGCATTTACTTCAAGGATCTTAGATAGCCTCTCATCTTCTACTGAACCTAAACCAGTTCTGGAAAAATGGCTTTAAGATTCATTGAAAAACCTGAACAAGGAAGGTCCTGAAGCATCTAAATAAGATTTCAAAAATGGCTTGAAAAATCTTATTAAAAACCTCAAGTAGGAAGGAACTAAACCGCCGATCTAGGTACTCAGGAATGGCTTAAAGCAGTGGTCACCAACCAGTGGTCCGTGGAGAAATTTTTGTATTTTTGCATTTTTTATATTGCACTCATCCTTAAGCTACGGCTCCTAGGCCGAA